>JANHGB010032643.1:0-30436 GCA_026283785.1 Coracopsis vasa | reverse complement strand
AGAGCACGCGGCAGGGGGCGGGGCCACCGGGGCCCTGCCCCCCCAGCTCCAGCAGCACGAGAGCCTTCACCATGGCAATGGGACCCCGGCCCGCCACGGGGGGGGGGCGGAGTCCGGGCCCCCACCGCGCCGACTCCTATTGGCTCCGGGGGTGGGAATGAGGAAGGAGGAGACGGCAGCGATTGGTGGGTGACAGACGGGTTGGCCTCAACCCTCTGCACGTGACAGCGGCGGGTTGTGATTGGATGAGGAGACGCGGAGCGTCGCGGTGATTGGCTGGTAAGGCGCTGGTGGGCGGGGTGAAAGGCGGAAGTACAACATCACACAGCACCTCATTCACCTCCCAAAGGAGTTATTAATTGGGACCATTAATAATTAATAACATCAAATAATCAATGGGGGGGGGGACACAACCCGGTGGCAGCAGCTCCCGCCTCCCCCCATGGTGCTTCACTTGCAAGTGCTCAGCCCAACGTGGGGGGGGTTAAACCCCTTCCTGCCCCCCCCCAATTAACCTCAGAGAACTAATTACTTTAAATAAGATGGGGGGGGGGGCAAAATCGCCCCAAACCCACCATGAAGCCCCCTATAGCACCCTTTCTGCTGCTGCGGGGGGGGATATCACAACAAGGGGCACCCCAGGGTGCCCCCCCAGCACCCACAGGGTTAAGTGCTTTGCTGCCTATAACACCCCATTGGGGGTCTCAGGGCTCCTGGGGCGGGGGGTGCCTGCCCGGCTCCAGACCCCCCCCAGGGCTGTGGGGGGGAGAATGTGCCTGTTGCAGGGCAAGGGGAAAGGGTTTGGGGGTGCCGGGGGGGAGAACTTGAGGGGGGCACCCCTAAGGAAGCCTGAACATGGCAGTGATTTAGGACCTGGATGAAGCCCCCCCCCCAAACCAACCCTACTTAGGGCAAAACCTAAACCCATTTTGGGGTAAAACGAGGTAAAACCACAACTGTGCCCCCCCCCAGAGGTGGGGATGGGGGGGTTGGGTCGTGCCCCTCAGCAGTCCTTGAGGCGGGTGTAGAGCTCCCGGCGGCCGCGCTCCCCGGCCCAGGTCCGGCTCTTGAGGCGGAAGCGGCGCAGGTCCTCCCTGAAGTCCTCGTGGTGCATGGGCCGGTAATCCTGCGGCTCGCAGTGGCTCTGCGCACACGGATCAGCACCACCATGGGGTGCACGGGGTCCCCCCATCCCGGATCCCTGCCCCCATCCCGAGCTGGGCTCACCTGGTACTGGGGGAAGAACTCCCGGTACCCCCCCTTCAGCACGTACAGCTCCGGGTAGTGCAGGTTCGGGTACTCATTGCAGGCCCGGTCCTTCTCCCGCACGAACCGGCACCTGCAGGGACCCCACCAGGCAGTTCCCAATCAGACAATTCCCAAAGAGCAATTCCCAATCAGACAATTCCCAATCAGACAATTTCTAATGAACAATTCCTAATGAACAATTCCCAATCAGACAATTCCTATTGAGCAGTTCCCAATGAGCAATTCCCATCAGTTTCCAATGAACAATTCCCAATCAGACAGTTCCCAATGAGCAATTCCCAAGAAACCTGCAAAATATTGCCATTACTACTGTATCTGTCTGGACATCACTGGAATTTTTAGCCTTTCTTGTATTAGCTGTTTAAAATTTCAGACAAATTCTTCCGTGGCAAGGCAAGACTGATTCATCTCTGATCTGACAATGAATGAGACTCCTTTTGCAATGCTTTGGTAGTGCTCATGTACTTCAAAATCACGATTTGGAAGACATGAAAATAGAGGTTAGCCGTGTACAGGAAATTGGATCAAGCTATGACTCAAAGAAAGGACAGCAGATAAATAACTTACAAGTTCTGACTCCAAGCTGACACTTCCCTTTGCATATGTGTGTTCTAGTTTAAGTGATTTATTATGTAAAAAGCCTGCTGTGAAGCGTCCCACTTTGGTCTGAAACAGCTTTTTAGTGAAACTTTATACACCTCTTTGCAAAACAGAAGCTTTTTTACATACATGTTATGGCATAAAGTGAATTACACAAATTGGTAAAAGCCTAAACTAGGCTTAAAGGGATTCCGATTCTCAACTTTCTTAAGATTAAAGATGTGAGCATACAGTGCCCTCTGCTGCTTATTCTGTTTTCCTGCATAGTGCCCGAGTTTACATCCTTCGGTGCTGTTGTGACATTTTGTGGCTAAACCCACTTTTTATTAGCATAAAGTAGAAGCTATGGTTTCAGATTAAGCTAATATCCTTAGCATTTTATCTCTCTACACAGCATTTGCATCAATTCCTCTGAAATGAATTAATGGAACAACAGAAGCCATCTGAAAAGCCAGCATGTTTTTCATGCATGCATGAAGTAGAATTCAGGCTGTTATTCAAGACAATTAGAATTTTGTAATTTACTTGATTGGCGTTAGGAATTCAGCCACCTTCAATTAACATATCTATGCCTTGTTGGCTTATCCCTGGTTTCTCTATATGTCAGGGCGATTTATTACAATAAGTTTACTCTGATATCTACACATCACTTTCTAAAATTTCTGATATTTTTTCGTATGCAAGAAGAAAACCAGTACAATTTATGATTCAGAAACCACTGCAATAAAATACAGTATCTTAGTTTTCACAGTCCATGTTAAAAATAAGGCTTCATCTAAGATTGTCTCATTGGCTTGAATGGAGTGGTTGACACAAAACACAAATGATGATTGGGTTTCTGCTTCACTTTTTAATTGAAAATTCTCACTGCTTATTTTAAATACTCCTAAGTCATACATTGGAATATAACTTGGTAGTGTGTCTTGAAAACAGTCATTCATTCTTATTTTTAGAATTGTGCTGTGCCATAAAATTTCTGATTTAAAAGGTGAATTTATTAATATAAGCATTCTGTTTCCTATTTAAAGTGATATTATAATGCCAAAGTTTTTCTTTTGGTTTTTTATTATTTTTTAAAAAGCTACCAGTTTATTGAAATATTTTAGAAAAGATGCTGCTGTTGTGATACTGTCTTTCATTTTGTAATCCCATCTGCTGCTTAGGCCAGATATGCATTTTCTGGATGCAATCTGTTGGTTTCCAATGGTTTACTACATGGTGGGCTCTATCGACAAGTAGGTGAAATAACTGTTAGAAAACTTAACGTTGTAGTACTCAGTGGTTTGCTGTGTGTATCGTCATTGCATGTTTAAACATCTGTTGTATTTGAAGACAATCTTTTTGCATGCATGGTTTGTGTCTGTGTGCTGTAATTTGGGATTTCAAATTTCTGACTTGCAAATCATTAGTGATAAGTGTGACAAGGAATGCAGGTTAATACTGTCATGGTTTAAAACCAGCTGGTAGCTAAGTACCACACAGTTGTTTGCTCACCTCTCTCCTTTTCCCCCAGGCGGAATGAGGAGGAGAGTCAAAAGAATGTAAAACCTGAAGGCTGAGATAAGAACAGTTTAAAACTAAAGTACACTATGCTACTACTAAAAATAATAAAGGAAATAACAAAGGGAGAGAATATAAAACTAAAACGGGATAGAAAAAAACAACAATAAACACAAGTGATGCACAATACAGTTACCCACCACCAATACCCAGCCTGACCTGAGCAGCAATGTGGCCCTTCCAGGCAACTCTCCTCAGTTTATATACTGGGCGTGACGTGCTGTGGTATGGAATACCCCTTTGCCTAGTTTGGGTCAGGTGTCCTATCTCTTTTTCCTCCTGGCTTCTTGCTCCCTTCCTCACTGGCAGAGCACGAGAGACTGAAAAGTCCTTGATCAGGATAAGCACTACTGAGCAGCAACTAAAACATTGGTGTGTTGTCAGCATTGTTCTCAAACTAAAGCCAAAACACCTGCTACTAGAAGAAAAAAAAAATAACTGTTACAGCTGAAACCAGGACAATGTTTTTAAAAACATAAGATTAAGACTTATTTAGGTGCATTAATAAGTTTCTGCAAATTGCCAGATTCTAGTGTCATTCTATACTTAGATATAATTTGTCTAGGTTTACTGACTAGGGTTTTGTAAAGATAGCTACAAAATGTAGACAGTCTTCACTGTGTCTAATAGTCACCTTCTGCTACTTAAAATATCACCTACCCTTATGTTTCTGTCTTCACCTTTGCTAATATATACTTCCATATCTAGTTTTAGCAACATAGATTTTATGTAAAAATCAGGCAGAAACAAGAGAAGGCATGGACTCATGAGCGTTTGAGTAAACTCCTGTATTGCTGAATCCATTTAAAGAAGAAAATGGTTTGCTTCACTACATATCTAATATTAAGTCAGGGCTACAAGCTACAATAATCAATCCCGAGGTGGAAAAAAACCTCACCTTATTTCCTACCCTAAATTAACAGAATCCAGTTTTTCTGGATTCTGAAGAGTCAATGTTTCTTCAACTCATATTAAACAGATTTCAGACTTGTATAGAAGTCTATTCGCTATTACAAAACCTATGCTTAAAGGTACTTTAAAACTAGAATAACAATACTTCTAAAGCAGCACTTTCTAAATTTTCCACAAAATAGCTAAATGTACCTGCTAAAATAAGAAAAGCTTTTGAGCTTGTGAAACATTGAAATGCAAATAATCTGGGTATTTCAGAATATGCTGTTATTTTCAGGGATCAGGTGATACTACAGATTGCCAGATGTGAAGGAACTGTAATGGCAAAACAGCTTTTCACCTTGGATGTAAACAGAACAATGCAAAAACTTAGTTTTCGGATTCCACCTTGGAAACCGTGACATTCACCCTTTCTCATTTTCACTTGCTTAAAAATGGCTAGGCTCCTAGCAGTCGTCTTCATCACAGAAAAGCCCTTTCTAATCTTTTCTAACATTGCTTTGTTTCTATGGAAAATATAGTTAAACCAACTGACGCATGCTTCGTTTTGGAAACAAAGGTACAAGGCATGATGAGAACTGTAACTCAGTTGTTTGTGAGTGTTTCCTATTGTCAGGCTTTATGGGAAACACCATCCAACAGCATGCAAGGCTTTACTGACGTACATCTGCTCCAAAAGCATCATGAGAACACTCCAACTCTTAGATTAACCTTAAAGAGGAATATGTTAGATGTCATGATGGAACATCTATTATCATTTTGAAAGTAAAGTATTCATAGAATATGAAGTATTAATAGAAAATAAAGTAGTTGTGGGAAAGAGCAACCCATAGCATTTATTTGGATCTGTTAATTGCCAAAAGTAACTGCAATGAAGCAAGTTGTTGCAGAATGCAGGGACATACTGTTTTCCCAAGTAATCATTAAAGGCTTATTTTAAGAAGTTGAAATAAACGTATCATTTTGACAAAAGGAGAGGGACTATAACAACCTGCTGAAGTGCATAATGTGTGACTTAAAGGAGAATAATCATTCATATCCTATTCTATGAATTGAGATTATATTCTCAACATAGATTATATTGGAAATTATGATACGTACATGGAAATGAAGGGAACCAGCCACTCACGCCTGTGATCTGCAAATTGCAGCCATCCCTAGTCTTTTAAGTGCTCCATATTTAAGTTGCTTGTTTCTTTCTCCCTCTTTCTCTCCACAAAAGCCTAGATGACTTACTAAGATGTGGGGTCACATTTGCAGCCAATATGGTGGTGGTAGACAAAGAAAGCACGATGAGTGCTGAGGAAGACTACATGGCAGATGCTAAGACTATTGTAAATGTTCAAACACTCTTTAGGTAAGATATTTTTGCAATTTATCTATACATCCTCATTAATTGTGAAATATCTAGTGCCTTTTGTAGTCCTATTAGAAATGACTTTTTTCCTCTTTTCTTCTATTTAATTTTTCCCGTATATGAATTAGTGTTTTACATGGGCAAACTTTTTCCTAACCTGCTTAGCAATATACTCAGAATCCTAAGGTATTCTCGTGAAATTCTATGCATCCCAAAACTCAATGATCATTTAAAAAGTCAACTGTCAGGTTTGCAGGAAGCAAAAGAAAGCTACTCTTGAAGACTTAGGACCCAAGATAGTTGAGAAAAGAAATTTTTCCTCAGTGCAACAGTCTTTCACAGTAATGCTAAAGCCAGTATGAAAAGCAGATCCTTCTAATGATAAAAGGTAAGCAATTCATCACTGTGAAGTTAATAGTAACTGGTCACATTTTAAATGTTCAGTTTTGAACAAAACTTAGGTTTTTTGGCACATGTATGCAACATTATGTAAGACAACTATGTACTAAGGGTCATGAAGGAATAACTGATTCGAGTGAAAAAACTGCCAGTCTTGTGAAGAGGCTGAGAAGGCAGTGCTGTGAAGAACTACTAAACACACTGAAATTTCCTGTTCATCTGAGAACTTCCCCTGTTTAAAGCCTCACTTTGTGTCAAATATCTTGATTTCACAAGTACTAAAAGATATGTGTTCCTTTAAACTGTGAAAAAAAGTTCTTATTTGCTTAAAAAAACCCAAAGAAACAGACACCCCACCCCCCCCCTCAAAACACATCACACGTCAAGTATGAAATGCCTCCTTGATTTTGGGCTTAGGCCTAGCACTTCCTGTTGTTCACTCTAGTAAGACCTGGACAAAATTAAGTCCTTCCCTAGAGGATTCAGTATCATCCAATATTGCTTCCCTTTTCTGTGTCAAGCCTTCCATAGCTGGAGAGAAGTGCATAGTCGAAGTTTCTTGAATCTGTATTACAGAAAATGAGCTCATTACAAGACAAGTATTTCAATGAAGACTTTTTAAACGCAATCATGTACGAGAATGCAGTTAACTGCTGTTAGCATTTCTGCATCTGTTCAGAAGCAGCAAAAACTATGTTGAACAAGTTCTCTCTTTTTCTAACTTTCAGGTTTTGAATTTCTACCCAATACTAGCACAGGTGTATTTCATAATCACACCTAAATTTAATTTAGAAGCTATAACTGAATTTAATGTGTGCATCACTCAAGTCTACTCTTAACCATATTGTGCTAGGATATCTCACTGAGGTTTTGACATGTATCACTTAAATTTTCAGAAATACATTTTACCCCCAAACATAAAAAATAACAAAAAATGGAGTTGAATGGAAAAAAAAAAAAAAAAAAACACCAAACCTTAGAAAGTGCCAGTTGTTTTTTTCCATTATTGTGTTCTACTTTGTAAAATACTAAAAGATAGTAACACAAGTACACTACATACTATAGATATCCAACTAGAATTTACTAATAATTAAGTTGTCTTGCACAATGCTTACAACTAGATGGCAGAGTTAGCTCGTGTCCAAACTATACATCTGGTTCAGTATATTTTTAGTACTGCATGGTACTTTTTACAGATATCAAAAGAAATCAGAATAAATGTCTTATTTTAAGACACAGCACTACTTTTCTCCCTAACTTTTCTCTTTAGAACATGTATAATAATTTGACTGCATTTTTATATGATGTAAAGTTGTAGGAATAAGTAAGAGTTGGGAAGAAGCCTAAGGTAATAGCATTTACCTGCTCTACAAAATAAACTACATTCATTGCACCAAGGTAAATAGTTTCACAGCTCAACTTTAAAAATGTGTTTAAAGTTCTTTTCATTACTTAATAATACATAATAATGTTAGAGACTAATGAAGAAGAGGCTGGACATTACATAAACTGTAATGTTAAAGGACTTTAAACCACTGCCAATATATGCTGTTCTCAAAGTTAGCACATCAGTGAAGCAGGTTCCACTTAATGTCACTAAGTTAAATCATTCAGAAGAGAGAAGCTATTCTAAACCTCCCTAATTTGACTTGAATCAGCTGACCTCATTAAGGGTAGTAAACAGGCATGAAAAGGTGATGCAAGTGGGCTGAGGTACTGTTTGGCCTAGGTTCAGTTAGGTCCTCAGATACCTGTTCTGACATTATTCCCTTATTTACATAAATTAATAATGTTATTTTGCCAGGAGAGTTTGTGTCACCCCACCTTAGAAGACAATGTATTGTTTATAACGACAGGGTTAGTAGCACTTTTATGGCTAGAAACTGTTCCATACCAATTAAAACTGTGACACAACACTAGCTTATCTGACTTAATTATACATAGAAGAAGTAAAGAAGTGTGACTCAAATGATCACACTGACTAAGAGGAAATTTTTAATCCTTTGGATGGGAAAGAACAATTTAGCATAGTTTAAAAGTGCAAGGAGAAATTACTAGTTTTGGACTGTGTCCTAGAGAAGCTTTTTGATTTTTTTACATGAAATATGAAGCCAATCACTGAGTCCCTATTGACAGCTGTAAATCCACTTCAGAAAAATAGTAGGTGCCCCCAGGCAGTAGGCCTATACTAGGGGTGTTTATATATTTACTCTTGCTTTCTATTAATTAATAGATTTAAATGTTAGTGTTCGGGATGCCCTGTTCTTAATAGCTAACATCTTGAAGACTATGTTTCAAATACTTCAAGAAGCTTGTTGACAGCAGGGCATGTATCGCTTCAATAGTCTGGTTGGTACCTAGCAGTCAGCACCATATTGTAGATAAACCAAATGAGGTTTTATGACGGTATTAAATTGTTTTCTTGGTTTATCTTTTTGGTTCAGGAAAGAACTAAATGTATCTCTCGCTAGTCTTATTCCGAAATACCAGATCAACAGCAATCCATGTCTTCATCAGGATGATGAGGGCTTTCTCCACCCTGTCCAGTCCTTTTCACTAGAATGGGTTAGAAAAGAGGAACAAAAAGAGGGATCTTAGCCTGCTCCAGTGCTGAAAGCTTGAGGGCAGCATGCCTTACACTCAGGGCAAGAGACAATCTGGACTTCATTGCCTGGAAAGTCATTTTCCCCTGATTCTGCTAAAAGGCATTGATAAGTAAAATTTGTATTTAACTAAGACCAGGTTTGAAACTGATTTTGTAATATGAATTAGGTTTTATATCTGGTAACAAACTAAACCCATCTTTAATAAAAGCCTGGTAATCTGCATTTTTTCCTGTAACTTTGGTATATTTTGTTATTAGATCAGCTTTTAATTTCCTGTTGCTCTTAGTTCTGAATGTTATATTACTAGTTTTCAAATATGAATGCCTGTCCTTCAATACAGCAATACAAGAAAATTTCCAGCCAGCAGAAGCTTAAGTAATTCTATGCTGCATGATACGGAATTAACAGAGGAAATTCATATTCTCCTTCCTCAGAACTTTAACACATTTGTTAAGCTACTCAATACATACAAGTTCATACCTTCAAGTGTGATATTACCAGGATATTTTTTTCCCCCAGTTTTTATGAGCATTTCACAGGTTTTCGCAAAACACATCACACAAGTGAAGATGTACCGCAGTTGCATCTCAAGTGTGTGGTTATGTATTTAATCTATGCACACAGACGCCATTCCCTAAGTGCTTAATCTTTAGTAGGACATAAGTAGACTTTGTATGACAATACTGCACCACTCAAAGTTTATATCAAAGTCTGAATGTAAGAGTTAAAAAGGCACAGAAATTCCTGAGCATGCACAGTGCCTTTCAAACTGCAGCATACTCAAGTGGTTATTGTTAAGTGATCCACATGCTCTCCCAGTTCACCAATTCCATTTTTCCTTGCATATTCACACTTAATATTTGGTTATTCAGTGACACGATAACTGCTAACAAAAAAAAGGCTAGCATTTTTACCATCACATGTTCAGGACATGTTTGGGATCACGTGATCATTACCAGTCTACATTTTGGCATTGAGAGATTTAGGAAACTGTATTGCAATAATATGGTATTAACACGTACTGCAGATAGTTTTGACATACGTTTCCCCACATTTAGGCTCTGCTTGAATTGCCATTTCAGTGAAGTTCCTCCTTACAAAAATGAGGGGAAAAGACTAAAGACTTGCAAAAAAGGTACATTGGATTCCATTTGACACTAACTTACTAAATTCAGCTTTCAAGAAAATCACATTATTTTTTTAACTGATTGAAGCCACATTAATGATGTCATTAGTACTACGATTATCTATTGTCACACGTAAACAAATACTTTCAGGATCAGCAAAACAGATTACAAATGGACATGTCATTTTCTGACACTAATCTGTAGAGGAAGTTCTCAAATGATAATCCAAGTTTTATCCCAAGTTGCTTAGTATAGCATAGCTTAAGATACACATTTATTTCTAGCTGTTAGAGCTCTGAGGGCTGAGGAAGAGGTCTTTAGTTTGCTTTGTGAAAATCTGTGTAATTCAGCCAGATCAGAGTTAAATTTTATTCACCACCTTTTTGTTACTGGAAGCCTGAATTAGTGTTAGTTTATAAATATTCTGTATATTTAAGTACTTCAAAATGAGAACATAAGGGTACTTATTCTCAGCAGCTCCCAGGAAGTGTCAATTTTCATCTAAGTTGCTCAGTCTATGGACACAGAGCATACAAACAGAACTACAAAATAAAAAAATCAAACGTAACTACTACATAAGGCAGCTCTAACAGTAGTTCACGTGCAACCAGATAATAGGTGCAGGCTATAGAGTTTTGCATTTTTTTTTTATTTCCTACAGATTTGTGTCATTTTAGAAATTATTAAATAAAACCTCTGGTAATGAAATTAAGTGGTTCCTTTGTAGTATTAAAATATGTTATAAGATCAACCTTTGAATCTATGTTTGCTTCTTTGTGAATTCTACAGAGAATGTTTTGTAGTTTCCTCTGCTATTTTGCCAGCACTCCATTGTGCCAAAAAATACCACAGGTTTCAGAGACCTGATTAAAATCATGGCCATGAGTACAAGCTACAGCATTATGTAGAGTCTTACATTTGTGAATTGTTATAATTAGAGGTCTAACTGCTACATTCTTTTAAAATACAGGTTGTTCTCAAGCCTAAGCATTATCACAGAACTAACTCACCCAGCCAATATGAGATTCATGCAGTTCAGAGCCAAAGACTGCTATTCTCTTGCACTATCCAAATTAGAAAAGGTAAGGAGATTTGCCTCCCCTGCCCCCAGTTTGAATGTTACCATTTTAACAGGATGCCATGATCTTTTATTTATGTTTCTAGAAATTATCTATAATTTTCTTTAAGTAGTTATATCTCCTTCCTCATTAATTCCAAAAAAGTGTCAGGGAAGGAGCTGCTGGGCACCACACTTCTGAAATAAAACTGCTGGGGCATTCTGGCACATTTCTGGCTTCTATATCTGCATTATTCTCTGAGAAGCAAGTAATAAAACAGAGCTCAGTGCAAAGTGCCTGTGTAAAAACTATTTCTTGCAAATCTCTTTTAGGCAAGAATAAGCAAACCTGTAATAAGAGATGGAAGGAAACAATATAAGAAAATGAAAATAAAGGGAGAGAATACATTTCTAAGCTTGCATTTTAAAATAAAAAAAATTAAGAATGTCCTTATGTTTATTATCAGAATTTTGGGTAAGAATCAAATAATTCCCCAAATATCTCTTGCTTTATCCCACACATTTCTTGGCACAAAAGCAGAATCTGCTGCAAATTTCTTTAAACAGATGGAAGGATAAACATATACCTGAGTCATATAATAGGACGATAGTCATTTCACAGCCAATTCCCTATAAAATATTTTATGGCATAAATCTAAAGGGATTTAATGTAACATATGTTACAGTATAAATGTAATTTTAATTTTGAAGACTTTGTTGTGAAACAAATCTTAGCATTTTTTCCATAATTGACAAATTTTTATTCTCAATAGCATCTGAAGAAAAATATCTTCCACTTTGTCTGACTGCACTGAAAACACTCAAATATATGAGACTGAGCTACAAAAGGAATATAAAACTTCTTGTTTCTGTGGTGTACTGTTGTGTAAGCACAACAACATGCTTACCTAGGTGGAAGTGTTCTTTGTACAATTAGACTGCTTTCTTCAACTCTCAGAAGCACACAATTTGCTAGAAACACACCTTTGCTGCTCAGCCATCAAAGCACACATGTATGCGTATATGTGCAAGAGCATGAGCATGTGTATGTATGTCTTTCTCATTGAGAAAGATCTCTAGTACAAGGCAGTAGTATTTGGTCAGAACAGATAGTGATTGTAATAAAAAAAATTGAAATAATAATTATATTTTATTTCCTTAAAATTTTTTAAACACCTTTAATGTCACCTCCTATAATTTCTTCACATTTTTTTAAAGGACAGAATAATGGCATATTTTTAAGAGTTATTTGCTGTGTATTTTTATCTGGACAGTAAATTTTTTGTGTGTGACATCTTTTTCAACTCCACTTATGTCAAGCCACAGAAGTCAACAGGCACAACCAGACTATCCAATGACAAATAGGTTAGAATGCTGCTGTTCAACAAAACCATTAGCTAGAGCAGACTGCTCATTTGTATATCACAGAAGCAGAGCATGGTTAGGGTCGGAAGGGACTACTGGATGACATCTTACCTAAGACCCCTTCCAAGCAGGATCATCTAGAGGCAGTTGCCCAGGATGATGTCCAGAGGGCTTTTAACTGTCTCCAAAGGGGGAGAATCCTCAACCTCCCTGGGCAACCTGTGCCAGCGCTCAGTCACTATGAGCAAAAATGGGTCTCCTGACATTCAGAAGAAACTGTGTTTCAGCTGGTGCCCACTGAAAAGAGCCTAACTCTGTCTTCGCTGCACCCCCTGTCCAGCTATTTTTACACATTGATCACATCCTCCCTAAGCCTACTGTTCTCTAGGCTAAACAGTCCCAGCTCTCCCTCAGTCTTCCTTTATAGGAAAGATCCTACATTCCCTTGATCATCTTAGTGGTGCTTTTCTGGACAATCTCCAGTAGCTCCCCCTGTCCTTGTACCAGGGAGCCTAGAACTGGACACAGTACTCCAGGTGTGGCTTTAGTCTTACTGAGTAGTGCAGATCACCTTCCTCAACGTACTGACAGCACTCCTCTTAACTCAGTCCAGGACACCATTCGCCACCTTTGCCAGAAAAGCATGTTGCTCGCACATGTTAGACTTCATGTTCACTAGGACCACCGATGTCTTCTCTGCTGAGCTCCTTGTCAGGCAGTCAGTCTCCAGCATGTACTACTGCAGATATGTGTCGGACGTAAGTGTCTCAATTCAAGACATATAACATTTCTGCGTTTTGAGAACACATCTTCTTCATGACATCACTGAACTGCAAGCTTGGTATTTCCCCTCCTCTTAAACTTAACAAAATAACTTCCAACCTGTAGTTCTGCTCTCTGATAACTGAAGGAAAAGGAAGCACATTGTGGTGGATTTCTCTGCAAGTGAGTTGTAATAAGGCATAATTATAGTTATGTTTAGTTATGTCCCCCCCTTGTTTCAAAATATCCTTTTCCTAGAAGAATCAGAGCAGTAAGTTCCTACCCCAGCCCACATCCAATCTCATCTCACATCCTCACATTCACTGAAATACCATTTCTTCCCTCTTGCATCAGATTCTGTTCATGTTTCATGTTCCTAGTAGACTTTCTGACCTTAATGAGATTACACTGTCGGCACCAAGGAACCGGAGCAGGAATAACTAGAGCTTTGCTGTAAGCACCCTCGGAATTCCTCCATCGCTCTTAAAATGATTTGGTAGAATATGCCCATTCAGTTTGAAACGTGATGATTGAAACAACGTATGCATTAAACAAAATCTTTTAACCTGAAAAACTGTGAGTACTGAACAAGGATGCTACATGTTTTAGAAAGAAACTATATTCAGAGTAAAGAGATTTTACACCTTTGACCTGTTTCAAGATAATCTCAATTTGATGTTTTTATTATTGTCCTTCCAAAAGCAGCACTAGAAGTATTTTCTATTTTTTTAATTTCTTAACAGAAAGAACGTGAGAAGGGATCTAATCTGGCATTTATGTTTCGACTGCCCTTCGCTGCTGGCAGAGTTTTCAGCATCAGTATGTTGGATACACTGCTTTATCAGGTACTATGCACAATAATGGGACTTGGCTTAACACAGACATGCAGTGTTACCACCCGTTTTATTACACTTAATTGTTGTATTACCTTGTTTTCCTACGTGTAAGCCATTAATGTGCATGTCAGTGCTGGGAATAATCAAAGGCAAAATACCATCAAGCATGTTCCAATGACAGTACTAGCCCAGTTATGAACCCCCAAATCACCCTGTCCTTGTGCAAATTCTGTTGCTAAACAATATAATACTGTTTGTGAACCTTTCTACAGTCAAAAAAGTAGGATGATTTTGACAAGGACTACGTAGATTATACAGACTGATAACTCTTGTAATCTGTAGCAAAAAGGCAGTGCCTATTCTTACACAGTAGTGTCTCTAACCACAGAAATCAACAGCATTACTTTTATGAGTAGTTTATCAGTCATCTGCATCTGCACTGTGTCCTGTCCTCTTACTTGTGAGAAGTAGATGAGTCCAGATGTATCAGTGATGAGTCTAGAAGAGTCCTTGTACCTTAAAGCGATACATTCTGGCCCTAACAAGAAATACATGCAGTGGTTACAAAGAGACGGTGGAAAGAACCTTGTTGCCCAAGAATCCAGGACAGGGCTCCTCATGCAAAAAGAAGTGATGTCAATATGGATAAGGAAAGAGCAGCAGCCTCAGACAGTTAACAAAACAATCTGAAGAAAATATAGGATCATGACTGATGAAGGTAGCAACTGGTTTCGGGGTGGAAAGAGAGGAGAATATTACCCTCACTTCTGAATAATGACTACCTTTCTGCACATCAGGATGCCTGAGCAGCAGCTGCCAGCTCTTGCCTTCAAGTATCAAGGTATGCAAAATAAGCAGCAGCACCACCATGGCCCAGGCAGCCTGCTCACCTAAGTGGCTATCTACTTTGCCTATACCTAGAGGTAGCCTGTGAATGCTTCCATATTCAGGTGCTAAACATAAGCATTTAGCTTAATTTCTATCTTTTAACCAATCAGCAAAACACTTCTGTTAGCAGAGCAGCAAGCCTAAACTGAGATAAGGCAGATCAACCCTTAAAAAAAAAAAAGGGCAAAGGCTTGAATTAAAATAGCAGCAGTCTCACCTTAGTATTACCCACTACTCAGTACTGCAGACCCATCTAACATACAACACCATTTCTTTTGCACAGAAGAGTTTGTTATTATAATTTGACACATAATAAGGCTAACACCTTATTTCCATTGATCTTACATCTACTTTTGCTTTCATGGTGCCTTATTATACATTAGTCTCTTCGAATTCTGTATGTACATTGCATGCATATGCAGGACCAAATAAGAATACTTATTTTATGTAAGTATATTCAGCACAAAATAAGGGATAACTATTTCTACAATACTTTGTACAAACTTAACATCACTTAGTCTACTTAAAAGAGAGTTTGATTGTAAACACGGATGTACAATTTCTTTCAAATTCACACATGGTGCTAACGGTTACTGTTCATCTGTTAATTAAAGCTTTTTTCTTTCTTTTCCATCTCTCCTGTTAAAACTCTTGCAGTCATTTGTGAAAGGTTATATGATTTCCATCACAAGACTACTTCTGGGACTTGATACCACACCAGGATCTGGGTTTCTTTGTTCAGTAAGTTGTTAAAAAACAATAAAAATTACTACAGAGTACCAGAGAAAATTCTGTACTGTCTGTAAAATACCTGAGGATTTGTGTACAGCACTCGATCTTGTGAAAGTCCAAGAAAGGTCATCTGTTTCCTTTTTCACTGGGGGAAAAGACACGAAAATAGCCATTTTTAGTTACTTCCATAGCAAAAAAACAGCCCCCATGCCCAAGAAAATACAATATATTCTATAAGGCTCAAAGGAAAATAGGATAGACAGGAAAGCACAGGAAAAGTACATATTTTAATAACGGAGCAATGGCAGTTCAGCTAACAACTTTAAAAATTAAGTATACCAGGAAGCATTACCTACCTTACACAGCCTGGCTAGCACTAACACACAATGCTATTTCATGACACCCATTTCCATCACAGACAATAAAGGGCAGAACTGGAATTTACATAAAAATAATATATATTAAATGGCTTTAGTGTCAAAGTTCGAAAGTTGTTGTTGTGGTTTAAGCTGTTATTAGATATATCAACGCAGAGTTTATATCTATTTTTCTATACATATATAGACACAAACCATAAGAATTTATTTTTATTAAAAATAAATCCCACCTTTCTGGTTTTGCCCACATCCATCACACCCCAGATGGCAAACAGATCAACAGAAGTCAAGTTATTTATCCACTGCTTTCTGGGGAACTACAAAGAATTGCAGGATGCTGTTCTCTAAAACGAAGTTATCAACGGTGGTTTAAGAAAGTTGTTTAAATAAAAGCTAATTACAAATATGTGGATCAATCTTTAAGCTTTGCTACAGTGAATGCAAGACGACTGAATCTCTGAAAAAGGGCTCACATGCCCTGAAATAAAGCTATTGTAATAGTAATTAAATACTGAAGATTGATTTTAGACTTTCATATGTCATTTATGCTTAGTGTATTAATTTCGCCTCACTCCCTTTTCTCTAGATATTCAGCGTGCAGTTTAGTGAACCGTTATCTGGTTGCATTCAAAATACTTAAGTGGTCTTCAGTCTGTCCATGACCAGTTTCTTACTGCTGCCAATATTTAGCTGATTCTTTTAGAGTTTAGTCAGATGTGAACACTGAATGAAGTTTGCCATATAAGTTTTTAAGTAATTTTAAAATAAGGACAGAAGTAATTTCGTTAGACTGAACCATTTGCACTGCAATGTCTCCCAAACAGGGAGAAAACAAAAGAAACAGTGTCTACAGACTCAACAGAAGCTCCAGATTTGTTGTGGAGCAAAGATGCAATACAATCATTATCAGCTAGTGTTTAGTTGTGATTTTTTTTTTTCCAAGAGCAGTATACAGTGTAAGTGATAAACCCTCAGAGGTAAAAGTCCTCCTTCCTATCATTATTTGTTCAGATGAAGATCACAGAAGAGGATCTATGGATTAGGACATATGCCAGACTGTATCAGAAACTGTGTTCGTCTACAGGAGACATTCCAATTGGAGTCTATAGGACAGAATCCCAAAAACTTACAACATCCGAGGTATGTCAGTTTGCTATACTTTTCTTTGGGTTTGATTACAGAGTATACAACATTCTTTGGTCCTCATAAGAATGGGAACCATTTATTTTAAGAATATTGTGAATATCATATCTGCAAATGCACAGAATTCTGATAACCCACTGAAGGTCTTCTGCTGCTGACATGTATATGGCTACATAAATTCAGGGGTCACATTTAGCCCCAGACTTCATGAATACCCAGAGCCAATCTAGAGTCTACATACTGACTTTCATTCCTGTGCTCACCTACAGAGAACTGACTGATTGGAAACAAGGGGTAGCTCAGGTGCAGATAGGACAGGATAGGATAGTTCTAGTTTGAACCTGCATGCAGTGACTAACAGCAGTATCCATAGCAAGCTGTATGATCAGGTCCTGTATCAGATTTAACAAGAATATCAACACTTCTCTCAAAACGGCTGGCATTTCAGTGTTCATGTGAATTCCTAGTTAGAAACGAGCAACAAGAAAATTAATGTTATTAAATGTATTGTGGGATTTCTCTAAATTTAGCTACCGAACAGTGGTAATTTTTTATGTATATGTGTTTAAGCATCTGCCATCTAAACATATACATTTCTCCCTATACATAATGACAAAACCACTTTTTACTATTTAGCATACTTTCTTTGTGCAGGTTTTATTTCTGTCATGTATAAACCATTTTTTTACATGATGATTAGTACTGCCATCTCATGAAACCATTCTCAAACACGGCTCTAAAATGCAACTGTGAACAACTCCTCTTCTTTCTTCTGCAACGCTCAGATATAGTTTACTGGTTTCCAACACAGACAATTTGCATTTTCTCTTCCATATTTCAGAAAAACATTAAGCCATGTAATGCTTAACGGCAAGATTTATCTCGAAGGAAGTGCAAACAGTTAAAATTCAGTTAAAGTAATTTTTAAATAAGAGCTACAAAAAGCTGTGGAAGATTCAGCCGCATTCGGTAGCTCCTCTCTCTTTGTGGACCACCAATACCTTTACAAGTGACTCTTACAGCTAAGCCAGTGGGCTGTGCCACTGTAACAATGTCAGCTGATTTTATTCTTTTCTCAGTATAGCAGCATTAACATCATTCATCAAAATCATTCCTTGGAGAAGGACATAGGCAACACACTGTTAGCATGAAAAAAAAGGGTCTGTCATAGCTTTCAACAAAAAAGAGGACATGACAGATTTTAATAATTCATTAAAGAAGGATAAGTAAGGTAAAATTCATGGTGATGCTTTATTCTCACATTCACAGCTGGCTACTTAACTTGAGGTTCAAAAAAGAGAATCAAGAAAAGTTCAACTATAAGCATGCAATATATTGTGAAGAGCTCATTTAGGTGGCCTGTTTTTCTCCTTTCTGCTTGTTCACATGTTTCAAACATGCAGGCTTATTGACAGACAGCAGCTGTGCAGGGGAGGGGTAACTATAAGAGTAATACTCATCAAAACACTTCTGGGTTTTGGCAGAGGGGTGGGAGGTAAGCACACACACTCGGATCTTCCGAAGCAAGATTAACTAATAAATTAATGATATTTCAAATCTTTTTCTGAAAACAAGGTTTGTGATCGTTAGTCACTTAACACTAAACTCACAATTGTACCATAACACTAGAACCTCTGGAGCCTACGCACATGCAGCTGCTCAGATGCTTGATTACTTGGTCAGATAAGGCCCAGATTTAGTTTAAGAAACGTATTATCTTTCACAAAGTAGCAATTTCTTAAAACATTCAGGCACTGAAACCAGCCTAGAAGCCGCTGTCCAATAGATAGAGGGGTTCTACTATTATTTCCTATCAGCTTTCACAGGTAATCTCATGAAGAATTTGAGTTAAAGCAGATAAAGGAAGGAAGGGGAAGGGGGACAGGGAAATCTAGTTCTTAAACTGCTTAAAGTTTTTAAATTGTCACACTGGACTAAACATAGATGAATGGCAATGTCTTTCTTAAGTTAAGTAAAAGCATTTGTTACTCTTTATAAAAAGCTCTGAATGCAGACCCGCAGTGGTATTGTCACACTTAAATACTTCAGCAGTTTCTTGCTCAGCAGGTGAACATTTTTGAAACCCTTCCCCCTTTAGAGAAGGGCAGGGGAAATCTTCCTTAACCTCTGATTTTTCCCAGAATACAAAAGAGCACCATTTAGCTTTGCTGCTGTGGTTTTTATGGGTAGGTACCTACAAATGCAGAGATGATGAAAGCTATAACCTGTCTACAAAGTGTTTCTTTTGAAGTTAAAGGATTTTTTAACTAATTTCTCTAAAAAAGTATTAGCATGGGTGAGCACTTAGCTTTTTGATATATTAAGCCAAAAACAATTTAAAACGTTGTTGGATTATATCTTTAAAATGGAGGTTAGAGAAATGTAAATTGCTATATTTCTCAGCAATTATGAACTTACAACCATAATTTGAAGGTTTCTAACTCAGAGAACCTCCAGTACATGTACCAATTTGAGTTTAAAGAGACATATAAAACTTAGTTTGTATTGCTGACACCTGGAAGTTATCAGTTAACAGTTAACTTGGGTCAGAAGAACAAGATTTGCCAATATTAGTATTTCTACATGTATGATTTCCTCTTTGACACTCCCTTTTTATGCTGTGCACATGAGAAGCCCTCACTTCACCCTGACAGATTACTACCCGCGTAGCTAGTTTACTGTGGTTCCTGTTAAACAGTCTGTGTTTGTTTCTTCAGATTCACTTCTATTTAAATTGTCTTCTCTTTTCTTTTCCTCCCTTTCTTTGTCAGTCACGAGAAATGGCTTCACAAGTAAGTATTTTCTGATTGTCTGCCTGTTTCTGGGTGTTGTGGTTTAAGCCCAGTAGGCAGTAAGCACCACACAGCTGTTTACTCATTCCCCCCACAGTAGGATGAGGGAGAGAATAGAACTTTAAAAGTGAGACAACTCGGTGTTTGAAATAAAAGACAATTGAACCTGTAGAGCAAAAGCTGCATGTGCAAGTAAAGCAAAATAAGGAATTCACTCATTCCCATCTGCAGGCAGGTGTTCAGCCATCTTCAGGAAGGCAGGGCTCCATCACCCATACTGGAGAAAACAAATACCATAACTCCGCAAGTCCCTCCATTCCTTCATCTTCCCTCAGCTTTTACTGCTGAACACAGTGCCATATGGTGTGGAATATCCATTTGTACCCCCAGCCTATTCAATTGACAGGGCACTGTGGAAAGCAGAAAAGGCCTCAACATTGTGTAAGCACTGCTCAGCAATAACTGAAACACCCCTGTTATCAACACTATGTTCATCACAAACCCAAAACATAGCCCCCATACAAGCAGAAAAGCATTCCTGGAACCCTAGTTGCAATCAAGGGCTGTTGGTATATGGAACACAGGGAAGTTACTTCAACATGCAACTTGCAGCTAAATAAAAATAAGTCACTGCTTCAGAACAGATTAGATGAATCTGCACATTAAAAGTGCTTCGCATTTTACACACATAGCTCTTAGGAAGCAGCAAGGCAAGAGAACAAAGATCCAAGAAACTAACTGATGTTTGGCATTGTAGTGCTGTTACCACCATGCACCTAGGTATTTTTCAGAGAGTTCACCATGTTTCTGTTCTAAAGAATCACGAAAAAGATACGTACACTTCATAAAACATAAGGAGATCAATTACTACTGTGTAATAGTAATGACACTGGATCATTGATTATGCTTCTCATGCACCAGGTTTACAAGCTATGCAAACAAAAAATTAAATGAAAAGAAATTAAACCAACCAAACCTCAAACGAAATTAACGATAGTTACAGAAGTATTTTTAAAGAAAGCTTGAGGCTGATTAAACCAGAGAGGGAAGCAGAAGTGCTCTGCACTGGGTTTTTATCTTCTGTGTGTTGAACAGCTGCCAATGGCAGCCACACTTTTGTGCTGCGTTTGAAAGAGGGTTTGGGTTTCTGTGGTTTTGCCTTGTCTTAAAGAGTTTAGTTTTCTCCTGCATACAGTGAAGAGCCGTTCTGCACATCTTTCTCAAGATGCACCATAAAAACTGAATTATCACCTAAGTAAATATTTGTCACATTAATTTATAGTTTCAACTCATCTGTCCCAGTTTTTCAAAAGTTCAAGCTAAGAATTTACAGACTCACAAAATCAAAAGACTCATTCTTTTACTTGGCATCTCCTGATTAATCTCTGGCTCAGAAAAATGTAACTTACCCTCGTGTAACAATTGGTTTGATTGGTCTCTGCCTCTCCAAAATTACTGGCAGCAAGCCCAGGTGGCTGTTTTATCAAGAGTTGGACAAGGAAAGCTACAATGCTTTCAGGAAGAAAGGCAAACAAGACCATCATTTATACTCAGGTTGTGTCAGATTTATTCATGCCAAATAGACTATAATCGTACCTTAACAGATGGAATGTACTTTGCCTATCTCAATCCTTACTGTAAAATACATGCAAACCCAAAATTTCAATTTAAAATAACAACAAAATCAAATAGCATTCCTGTACACAGGGGTTCAGCGTTCTCTCCTAAGCCCTCCCAATATAGTATCAGCTGAGTCAGTAACACAACTTCAAATCTATTTAAAAAAAAAGAATGACAAACCAACAAAAGAAAACCCAAAAAAACCCCATCAAACAAACAAACAAACAAAGGAAAGAACCCAGACCACAAAACACCTCAAAGAACAAATAACTAACCAACCAAAAAACCCAACACCAAACAAGCCTTTCTATTGCAGACTAAGCTGAAGAGCTCAGTAAATTAGCAGGTCTTTGCATAGGGTTTATTGTAAGATTCTAATCTAGGATATTAAAGATGTTGTTACAACATAAGCATCTTCATTGTTCTTTTTAACTGTTGTTTTTGATTAGTTTGTAGTTTGTTTGAGTTTCTTTTACACAGATAAAAGTCTGTGCAAAAGGGAAAAATAGTATGTTTCTTACACTGTCAGACTTACTCATATCAAATATTATGGAGTCCAGGAGCTTTACAGATTCTGTGCGGGACAGGGTGGTGAGCCTCTTAAAGAAAGGTTATATTCAACACTGATGAGGTCAACACAACATTGCTCTCAGATTTTGTATTAATGGGAGAAGGCCTTTAGAACCTCTAGCACTTCAGTTAGATTGGAATTAGTTAAATGTAAAATAGGCATTAAAAGAATTTTTAAGGTAGCTTTTGACATGTTTACATATTCGCTATAATCATTTTGTATGTTAGAACTGCATGTTAGCCCATCTACTTGAGATATTTCCGTACTGCTGTATGTGTATACTACTGACTAATTGGGTGACATGAAGAAGACAGCAACAGAGGGCCAGATTTTGGCTTTGAAGTCTGCTGTTTTTTGTCACTCTGAGTGAAAAAACATTATTATGCTTTAAATTAGGAATTAATTACCTCTTTTGCAAGAGGTATCCTGAATCACACTTATCACTTCTGGGTACATCCCTACTTTCTGACACAAAGGCCTTACGAATATTATGTGCTAGGAGGTAGAAAATGTCTGGGAATTTCAGAAACAGCTAATAGGTATGTTCCACCTATGGTCTTAAAAGAATACTCAAAACAGCACAGCCAAAGTCAAACCATTACTTAATGAATCTACAACATAAATCCAAAAAGAAGTTATAGAACTTGAATTTCTAAAAGTATGCAGACTTGGAAGAAAGCACAGGATTAATTCAAAACATATTCCTAGATTCAGGAAAGGCAATATGAGAAGGCTAAAGTTGGTCTAGAATCAAAATGGAATCAGGCACTAAATAACAAGTATCTGCTTTTGCACTTGAGAAGTGTGTTTATATCATCAGTGGGCTTTGTACATAAGCCAAAGCCTAGGGAAGGGTGCCCAATTCAGGAACACTTTCTAAGTACAAACAGCTGAATCTCCTCAGCTCTATTGAAACCAAAACATATGTTCAGCTGCACTGTTGAAAAAAGTGAACGTCTTGATCTGTTTCTATTTTTTTAAAGCCCTTAATCTCTCCTTTCATTTTCAAGTCTCAAATCTCTATCAGCGTGGAAGAATGGGAAGACACTAAAGACACCAAAGAACAAATTAGTTACCGTAATAACCATCGTAACTCAACATCTAGTGATCAGTCTGATCACCCCTTGTTACGACGAAAAAGCATGCAGTGGGCCCGGCGACTGAGCAGAAGAGTACCAAGACACTCCGGTAAAACAGCTGAGAAGATAAACCAGCAGCGAATGAACCTTTACAGGAGATCAGAAAGACAGGAGCTTGCTGAACTAGTGAAAAACAGAATGAAGCATCTGGGCCTTTCCCCAGCCGGATATGGTATAGTTACTATAATACTTTAAATCAGTAATAAAAAAAATCAGTATTATACAAGATGAACTGATTTTTAAGAACTGAGGATGCCATAAACTAAAATAGAAAAGTTTATGATAATGGTTTTATTGGTTTGGCTTTGTCTAGGGGAGGGAGGGAAGGAGTTGAGTGGTTTGGGTTTGTTTTGCTTTGGTTTTTTTCCCCTGAGAGAAACTTGAAGTGATTTAAACCAGTTCTATTTTCACACAGAAAACCCTGAAAAGTTTGCTTTCAAATGTAATTAATTTGGGTTTTTTTTTTTCCCTCTAGATGAAATGAATGATCATGAGAATACCCTCTCTTACATCCTGATCAACCCTTCTCCAGATACGAGATTAGAGCTGAATGATATAGTGTAAGTTAAAGCACAACAAAAGTCACAAGACCTGCAGAATTTGTCATTTGCACTTCCTGTCTGAATTCATTTCATTATCTTTCTGCTGGAAAAGAAGCCCAAACTTTCCTATACACCTGCAAAAAAATAAAAATTAACACTTATCTATTTAAATAGACATGTAGCTATACACATGTGTGTATATTTAAAATAAATACATATTTAATACATATATTAGTAGTGCTCTTACCTACATATTCTCTCATCCTCATCTTACTCTGTGTATTTAAAAAATAATCAGATTTGACAGTCGACATTTTGACTCAGCAGAGTGTGATGTTCTTTGTCTGTGTCAGAGTTTAGTACTTGCAAATGGATCTTGCAGTAGTACTCCTTGTTCTCTTTCATTCCAGAATTAGTACAATACATTCTGTTGATAGCACTAGCGCTCTCCTTTTTTAAAAGCGAAAAAACCCACCACAAAACCAAACCAAACCAAACACAACAAAAATCCAAAAATGCACTACAAGCTCTTTGTTCCTTTGACATGTTTTGTTTTTTTTTTTTCCTGGAGATTAATATATTTGCTCTGTGGTTGGTGTGGTTGGTGCCCTATAGAAACATCAAATTCAGAGTTGCAGTTTCAGTTCCAAGAGTTGCAATTAGGAGCTCCAGATTTCAGCTATCTCCAATAACACACAAAGATCACACATAGGAATTGCTTTATGCAGTACCACCCTAGTCATGCCTAAGGGAGGAAGACGACCACTGAGATTTGGGAGCTGTGACATCAGGCCAGTTATAAACCTCCAACACACTAGCAGTTGTTTATCATACATTTAGGCTTCTTACAACTTTGTCAATGTTTATCACTATACAAGTCTTGTTAATTTTTAGTCTTTTTTTACTGAAGGGAAACCTGAATTTTCCCTCCAAATCTAAGAAAACCTATTCCTAAGAAAAACCAAACCAAACCCAAAAAAATCAAGCAAGATAAGCATGTGTTTAAACATGCTTCATTTGTATTTAATGGACAGAATAGGGCAGACTCTTTCACTGCTCATCAGTTTCATTGCCTGGATCAGCAAACAAATATAGATTGTTCCGGAGTAAATGTAAACATCAGATTGAATAGGGTTTTTTAATCCCCTATTTACATCCACAGTTTTCTTGCACAAATAAGTTCAGGCTATGTGTAGCAACAAATTCTGTAAGATAGAGAACACACTGCTATGCTATTTTAGCCCTGACAGAAGGAAGAACATCAGTAAAGTAACAGCAGCAGGTGGTGTTTCCAAATCCTGGAGATCAGGCGATTCTCCTGAGTATCCACCATAAAGACAATGTGCCACAGACTCAGAAGCCCATGCTTTGAGGAGCCAGGAACAGTCTGTTACTAGGTGAGCTGAAAACATACAGCAGTTCTGGGGGACGTATGGCAGTGATTGCTCATACGCTTACAGAAAATGTTAGTTCAGTTAATCAGGATTTTCTATTTCACATTTTATTGAAGATTTTTTTGGCATTTTTTTATTAAGTCTGGGGCAAAACATACTCATTATACAGAATGGTAGAAGTTCACAGCCTGTAGAACCAGAAACTTTCTTCAGAGCCACTGCAAAGTCACACAGGAAATCTTTAGAAGCACCACATTGCATGCATGCAACCTCTATTTGGAGAGCATTTCAAGCATTTTCATTTGGCTGATGAGGAAATGGACAGAAATGTGGCATGAAGTTATAAGAGAAAGGCTTCTTTTATACTTGGTTTTCCTGCAATTTCATTTTGTGGGGGGAAAGTTACAAGATATGCAAGGATTAATAAAATGCTGGGATTAATCCACAAAGCTACTACAGTGCTAGCACCTAAAGCCATCTCAGATCAGATAGTTTATCACTTGAGATAGCTGACAAAACTGCAAAATTTACACTCATAAATTAATGGGAAGCTCTTAAATCCTTTACCCAAGAAAAGCAGCTCTTTTAAACATCTCAAACTTATATTCACTCATGAGTCATTTTCCTCAAGTATTCAGATCTACTAGAAATTCTTATTCTGAAGAGTCTGTCTACAGACTGTCAGCTTTTACCAAGATTATCAACATCAGGCTCTTTATTTGTTGGGCAGAGTGACAAGAATTATCCATTGTTTTCTCACAAAATCATTTGAGAAATAACTCTGTGGACTGCTTGTGCCTTCTTGAAGGAGTAAAGGAAATGCATAAAGAAATACAGAATTACTGTCGAAGGGGCTGTCAGTCAAAATTAAGGTTTAGCAGTGCCTAGTACATACAGATGATGTCTAGGCAAACAAAATGTGAAAAGCTCTATTATTAGCATCTAAAGCAGGTGGAGTTATCCAAGTGTTCAAGTTACCCAACAAGAACTAGACTAAGCACCTTCAAAGTAAGCCTTTATGTCTTCCTCAGATCTGTTCACCTTTACAACTGTATGCACTTAGTTTATTCTTGCTCACACCAATTCTTTTTAATAAAAATTGTAATTTCTTTCTGTAGATACTTGATCCGACCTGATCCATTGGCTTATGTTCCAAATACTGCACCCAGCCGAAAGGACAGCTTCTGCAACACTGTGGGACAAGACACCAGGGAAGAGACACAACTTTGATATGTGATGACTCATCATAAAATTAAGAGATAATTTTATACACGTGCTGTTTCCACTCACCATTTTGAAAACTGAGTGATACATTTTGTTCAGATTTTGGAAACAAAATAACAGTGTGTAAGTGACCAAATTTAGAAATATGTGGTCTAGAAACTGATTTAAAGGATTGTCGGGCTTGTGGCCTATTCAATATGGTAGTTGAACTTCATCAGCTTAACAGAATTATGACACCTATTGCTATTTAACCAATATGAACAAAGTCTTTGAGAAGTGACAGATTCCATCATGTGCTTTGCTTAGATGCTTCTAAGCATATTTATCAGAGTGACAGCAAGTCAGTGACTAAGCTTCTGACCTACATCAGTAAAGATTACCTGATGTCCATCGACCATGCATAATTTGTAGCAGAAACTATGTTAATACCTAAAGCTGCCAACAAGGCTTTGTGTGTCAAGAATCTAGACTTTGAAATCAAATTTTCAGCCTCAGCCTGTCACCCGTTTATATCAGAACAGGCTAGTTTCAGTCCCATTTTAACTTCCAGGACTTCAGTATTAGTTCTCTGGGTTTACTCAGATCAGACTGAATAACACAGCCTAGTCATACCCTAGAGATTAAGATCCCTGTCAACTCACACAGGCAGTCCCCCACATTTGTAACAACTGGGAAGGCACTATCTGTGTGAAGAGGCAAACAATGGTAACAGTGGTAACTCAGGTGAAATAGAATCCTTTTAACCTTAGTGAGTTTGTCAGTAGAAAGCCAAACAGATTATAATACAAAAATGAAAGCATCCCTGTAAGGAATGGTTCATGGTGCAAGTCCTTCCATTTCCATGAATATGCCAGAACTGCAACTGTCCAAAGTATGCCCAGTTATTCAGATTACCCAAATGTGATACCTAATTGCATATGAAATATTGATCACACTGAAAATCAAAGAAAATCATAACCCATTTCATAAAAAGAATGCAATACCACATTATGTCAAAAGGCACCACGGATTTAAGACTCCACATTTTGGCATTAAGGACGTAAGAAAGCATCTGCTAGTGTATGAAACATACAGAGCTGCTACAGAATCTCCAGTCTACACATACAAGAATGACACAATTGATCAAGCTTTCTACAGAATTAAGACTGTACATGGTTGTCCAAAAATCACATTCTTGCTTTGCTGTCTGTCACAAAGGGAGGAAGAGCATGCTTAAGGCAAAAACCCTACTGTTAGGATTATAGAACTGGTACAAGAAAATTGGCAGGTACGATTGAAAAATTGATTATTTGAATTACCTTGATGTCCTACATGTACAAAGATTCATAAAAACTGTTTATAACCTCTTTTATATTATTTGGTAGACCAACTACAATTTGTTTCTGAAAAATAAAATACCAAGTTGCCCAGTGAACAACTCCCGGATGTGCGTACGCTTGTCCACATTGTAAGGATGTTGAAATTAAGTCACACTCATATGAGGAGTGACAGCAAATCTGCTATTATTCCCTCCCTTCCTTCCTTTTAATTCTTTGAAAACTCAACTAATCTGTCCCATACTGAGGCAGAAATCCTAAAGCCATTATTATAAAAATAAAACCAAACACAGAGGTCTCAGAGTCGACTGGAGCCATCAGATCAAGATTACCAGTTTTAGAAGAATAACTGGGAAAGTAGGGTTTCTCAGCAATTTTTTTTATAGTGATATATTAAAGTAGCATCATGGTTCAGAAGGGTTTCAGCGATTCTGCATGAAATGCATCATTTTTCAGTGTTTTCCTACACACACTACTCATTTATCAAATTATTCACAGGTAAAGACAAAGTATGTCAAATGTTCCCTCTGGGCACTAGTTGATAAACTAACAACTGAAGCAACTGCACAGACTGAAGTCTACAGTTTGTTAAAAACCAGTAGATGGTACAGGATCTTGTCCAAGAACTCTCATAGGAGTTTACCAAAAAAAGACTGCATGTTCAGTGTGAATAACTTTCTATTTTGAATGCCTTCAGTGATAAGACTGCATTCCAGATGAATGTTTTCAAAATTATTCAAATACCTTAAAAAGATTACTGCAAAATATGAGGAGGATCCTTTGTGCCATAGTTAAGACTTTTCTAACAGAGTCTCTAGCAGGCAGACAGGATTCCAAAACATGCCTATCCTGCAGCTGGCAGGCAAGTTAGAGACTCTGCTTTCAGTGTGGTTCACACACTTCACAGGCCTTCCCTGTGCACTGCCTATCATACCCACCACAGGTTTAAGGTCTCTCTGCCACAAGGATATATAGCAAGGACTTGATGCCCTGCATTTACCAGCCTATAAAGCAGTAGAAACAAGCAGTCAATTCCCATCCAACTCAGCAGAATTGCTGGAGTTGAATAATAGCATCTAATGTGACCTGGTATTTCTCCAGGATTAATGAATTTCTAATTACTCATTAGCCCCAGAAGATTTGCTAAAACAAACACAGAGACAGCTGAAGACACATGCAGTCTCTAAAAAGAATGAAAGGCAATCCTTCTGAACAAAATACTTGGTTTTACAAAATCTGCTGAAGAAAAGGTAATAAAAACTAACAACAGCTTCTTATGAAGCAGAAGTTCTAATAACCCATGAATAATATACTGCGAAGTTCTGTTACTCAAAATATACTGCCTTTCATATTGAAAGCAGAACAGCTTTGCTTCCTCTGGAGTATCTTCACAGACAGACCCCATTCTAGTGGGATTAAGACCTTTCAAGAACCATCCGAAGAATCTCTACATCCACACTGAATGAGACAGTACACACATTTTCTCCTGACTCATTTTTACCAAGAACTCAAACATGCACATCTTCCCCAGCACTACCTTAACAGATACCAAGCAACTTGGTACCAAAGTCACAATCCCAGTGAAGAAAGTGATAGCAGATAATAATTACTTCATTCTCACAAGAGAATTCTCCAGCAAAGTGAGATCTACCTATGAAAACTTGTAACCTAGTGTTCAATAAAAAGTCAAAAAGTGTTTCAGTGGAATGCAGTGTGTTTCCTTAACTTTCACTCCAATTCCAGAACATACAGTAATTCACATAAGAAGCAAAAAAAAAAAAAACACATTTTAAAACCTGCAGTAGGAGGAGCTAGTGAAGTTTTCATCACATTTCAACTTAGAAATTAAAAGAACAGTTATGTCCCAGCGTACATATTTCACCTCCCACAAACAGCTTGCTACTACAACTACTCTTTAACAACTTTAAGGTCTGCAAATATATACTTATATATTATTGAATATTTCTTATAGATCTTTGTTTACCAGTGCACCAATAAAACACTAAAGAAGAAACAGATCTCAGGCTTCAGCAGTGGAGGAAAACTGAAATGACATCAAGTGCACCAGAGGTAACACGCAGTTCTGTAGATTCTAGGCAGCTAGGGCTGACAGCAACCGTTCTGTAATTTTGGAGCACTGATACATGAGGTTTTGCTGCATTGAATTACACTTGATGTCTGAGGGAAATCAGTCGCTGCAACCTGGAAATGAATTAATAAAAACAAGCAGCACTGTGTAGTGACAGCAGGCTGTACAAGGATATAAATTCTTCATCTATGTCACTACCTTGAAAAAGTATTTTCTGTAAAATAAAGCAACCTGCATAAAATATTGTTGCATATTCTTGATATTATATTAGAAAAAGCTCCCCCCACTTTGAAACAGATATACATTGAATAAATGGTCTAAAGAGCTGCACCACTAATTTTCAGCCACTGTTCCTTTTGCTTGTTGCAGAGACAGGAAGAGTTATTAATTCATATTAAGTTATGAGACATTACCAAGACTTTGCTTATCTTCTGAAATTAATGCAAAATATTAATGATGATTGCTGTATACTTCATTATTGTTTATACTATTAATGCAAGAATGCTGTCAGCAATGGTAATTCAACACACACATAAACTCCCACAGCCTCTCAAGAAGCTTAAAAAGGCAAATACTTTGCTTCATAAAGTTAAAATGTAGCATTTGAAGTTTCTAGAGTTTTATTTCTTCTAAAAAATCCTGACTGCATACCGTTACAAAAATTTGCAAATGATTCCTGCCAACCAAGGAGAGAGGCTGGGATGCAAATACTTATTCATGTTCATGAGGTGTCCCAGCCAAACTCCCTGTTTTCATAGG
>JANHGB010032637.1:1086-11619 GCA_026283785.1 Coracopsis vasa | reverse complement strand
AGTTCTGGTGTCCTCAACATAAAAAGGACATGGAACTGTTGGAACAAGTCCAGAGGAGGCCACGAGGATGATCAGGAAACTGGAGCACCTTCCATATGAAGATAGGCTGAGAAAGTTGGGGCTGCTCAGCCTGCAGAAGAGAAGGCTGCGGGGAGACCTCATAGCAGCCTTCCAGTATCTGAAGTGGGGGTATAGGAATGCTGGGGAGGGACTCTTCATTACGGACTGTAGTGATAGCACAAGGGGTAACGGGTTAAAACTTAAACAGGGGAAGGAAGTTCTTTACTGTAAGGGTGGTGAGGCACTGGAATGTGTTGCCCAAAGAAGTGAATGCTCCATCCCTGGTAGTGCTCAAGTCCAGGTTGGACAGAGCCTTGGGTGGTATGGTTTAGTGGGAGGTGTCCCTGCCCATGGCAGGGGGCTTGGAAGTAGATGATCTTAAGGTCCTTTCCAACCCTGACTGTTCTATGATTCTAAGGAAGTTGTATTTATATGTCCTATATGTGTTATCTACTTTTTTATTACTGTTTGTTGTCTTTTAATGTCACTATAATTGCAAAGTTCAGTAATTTTATTTCTTTAGTTCCTAACAATCTAGACAGACCAACATGCACAGAGAGTAGCATATTGCAATATTTATCAGACTGACCGCCAGCTGGAGGGACCACTTGGTCAAGTAATTTCATGCTTGTTTTCTTCCATATTTTCTTTATAACTGCTCTAAGTTCTTCATTTGCTTGCTCTAGGTTACCTGTAATAATGAAATAGAAAAATGGAGGATGGCAATCATATGAATCACATTCTGCAATGCTGCAATGAATGATCCTTTGGGTATTAATTATCTGTATACAAGAAAAGACTATTGCAGCAAGCCTAAGCTACCTGAAGTAGCAAATAACAATATTACAATAACCAAAGATAAGAAAGGGTGTAAGGCTGAGCTCCTGGGGCTTTCAAATCCATCTCTGGAGTATTGCAGAGGTCAACTGTAATTTATAGATCTTGGCTCTACTTTGTCACTGCTTAATGCCTCCTACTTAAATTGTGTGGAAAGTGGTGACTTGCTCTTTACAAGCCACTTCTTTCCTGATCCAAAGCTGAGCCTTTATTTATTTAATCACAGTAATTACTCGGTTGTACAAGCTTGAATGTTCAGGCAATTGACTACTGAGCAGTTTTTAACCTCTTACAGTGCTCACCTAAACCACAGTGATGCCTGAGGGAGCTTAATCTAATCAGCTTGTTATTGGCAGTGGAGCTCAGATTCTGCTGAGAATAGCAGAAGGCACAGAACAGAAAGTAGCAAAATATGGTAAAATAATGAAAAAATGTATGAAATTAGAAAGAAAGTTCTTCGAAACATACCGCTAGTTTTTAAAATTTTTCCCCCTTCGATGCAAATGACAGAAATCCATTCAATCCGGTTAGATCTGGCCTCAATCAAACGGGAAGTTGCTTTCAAGTTTGCAAAAATTGCAGTTACACTAATGTGGGATCCAAGGTACCAAGTTAAGAGTAGTAAGGAAGGAGCATCTTGGTTGGGCAGAAAGGGGAACTCATTCATTCCCTGTGCCACTTCTACATGTTTTTATCTGACCAGATTAAAACATCTAATAATTTCTGAGATTTCTTGGGCTCTGGCTTCATTATCCCCTTCTTTTCATTTTTTAGCAAATCATTCCTAGCAACATAAATACAGTTTTGGGCCATAGTCCAAAAGCAAACCACATTCAGTGACACTAAGCCAGCCCTACTCATGCCAAGGAAATGAATACAGTAAATCGTAACTTTTCCTCATTGAATCATCTGACAAGTGCAGGAAAGTCTTTACAGCTAAGAACCTTACCTTCTGTTTTTATCTTTAGAGCAGTCCTAACCAAAGCAAATAAAGTAGCGTTGAACATGACAGTTCCATCACTGTTTAGTGGCATATTCATGGCTACTAACCGCTGTAAATGAGAAAAGGAAAACAAATTTTGATGTTGCTTTATTTGTAAAAACTTCCTATAATGTTAATTTCTGAAAAGCTGATGTATTCAAAGAATAATATCCAATGATATTATATAACTCTTCCAAAATCTCAGCTTTCCATCCTAGCTGTGTGTAATAACCACACCATATTGCTCCTTTTTTAATATTAATCACATGCTTGCTTATAAAAGCTAAAACTGTCCAGTAGTTTTCATGAGCTATTCATTGAGTTAATTTGCAAGCACTGAAGTTCAGTCCTGGGCTACAACTGTAAGCCACACTATGCAACTATTAAGGACAAATGGAGTTATTTAAAAGCATGCATTCCAGTCACAGTCATGATCCAGGTTTCCTATGGGCTTCACCAGCCTCATGCTCCATGAAGAACCACAGTACCAGGTCTGTATAAGGTGATTAATTTCTGAAGTAACTCTTCAGTGATGCCATGCATCTCTTTCACTACCTACACTGAATTAGTCTGAAAGGGACTCTGATCTTTGGATTAGTCTATCTGTGCATCACTGATCACCTTTTAGAGCAGTACTGCTGAGACACAGTCTGTCAGAAGGACGCTATTTAATCCATCAAAATCTTTTTCTAATGTCTGATTTGCTGACTTGTTTTTTTTCTTTCTATTCTAGTTTGAAAGAATTACTCAATTGGATAATTTACGTTAACACATAGATAGATATAGGCTTGCTATAAGTATGCCTTGTGGCATTCCATTTGAACCCAACATTTTATACATCAGCTTACCTATTTAGAAAACAGATATTAAAGAAACCCAAATTACGGTGCTGTTGTAATAATCCATTATTAGAAAACTTGATCTTATTCTTACTGAAATTGATAAAATCACAATACCCATGCTTCTGAAGTCCTCAAACAACACTATAATTACTTGTCTCCTTTGTGTTGCTTTTCAACTCCTATATTAAAATGCAGTTAACCCTTATCTAACTCACACATCATGCCTGAAAAATTCTACGTAATTTTAAATTCCCTCTAATTTTCAGTCTTCTCACTTGCTGCTACATTTTGTACTGCACAGCCTTAGTTTATTAACTTGCAGTCCCCATCCTTCAATCTCATTCCTATTTCATGTGCAGCAAATGTCTCGTGTATACGGTGGTGTAAAAGTACTGTATCAAAACTTATTTGTCAATTAAAGGAAAAAACCACGCTCTTCTCCCTGGGACTGAAAAGAAATCAGATGTCTCTGGGTTGAAGCAGTCTTGTACGTGACACTGGGTCACCAGAAATGCTGGGATGAAGTAATTCATATGCGTAACAATAATAGACTCATGATAGATTTACAAACCAACCCCTTTCATTTTGGTTCTTTGTGAAGAATTTTACACTCATTGTAATGACTCAAGAGAGAGCACTGAAAGAAATTACATTAATTTTGCTGGTTTAAGTTAAGCCTGAAAAACATCAGGAAAACTTAAAAGTGAAGAAAACCTTGTGAACAGAGGGGATTACTGTGCCTGACACATATTGGGTAGAACTGAGTGAATGAATGAACTGTAAGAGAAATGTACAAAGAAAATAGGGTAAAACCTACCTTGCAAGCCACTCGGTGAGGGCATAATTTGCCAAAACCAAGTGGTGGCTGAATGCGTCTCAGTAATGTAACCACATCAAGATGCTTTATCCTTCCCCTAGAACCAACACACGTCAGTTACCAAACATATGTCCATTCCCCCAGAATATATTACGCTCTGCTTTTATTGTTTTTACCAGGTGAATCTTATCAGAGAAATAATCTAACTTACTTTGCTTCAGGGTCATATTCTGACCATATCCTTTTGAACTCATCCAAATGATGGGGACCCAGAATAGACCAGTCACGTGTCAAATAATCAAAATTATCCATAATGACAGCCACAAATAAGTTTATAATCTAAAAAAGTAATTAAGAACAATCTGCCTTAATTATTTTGAAATTTAAAAAAATATTCAATAAATAAAATAATTTTATAAGGTAGCAGGTTAAGAGTTAAAACAAATAAATTAATTTCATAAATGATGATTTTTTTTTTTGCAAATATTATCAAATACCTCAGAAAATACTTGCTAAGCATTTAACTAACTGTAAATTTATCAAGTAATGATATGACAAGAGTTTGCTTCTATTTTAGAGTACCTAGATTGTAACGTGGTTTTGTTTCTTTTCTTTGAATTGCCAGATCCCACTACGTCAAATTGAAGAATGGATCCAATATATGTATTCGGCACAGCATAGATCTCAGGAAACAGCTTTTGTATTAATAGGATTCAGTGTCACAACAGTAAGACTTCTGTGTATGTTTTGATAACACAGAAGATGGCACAGAACAGCACAATGTGTGTAAGCCAAAGGAATTGCAGCTTTGTTATTAATGAATATTTAATAATAGTATTGAGAAATGCCTGAAATAATAGCTGACTGTTAACTTAGCTTTCAAAAGTACAATCAATCACTCCTGCATGATGTAGTCAGAACATCTTGCACATGGGAATTTAGAATCATAGAATGAGTAGGGTTGGAAGGGACCTCCAAAGGTCTTCTAGTCCAGCCCCCCTGTAGTGAGCAGGGACATCTTAAACCACATCAGGCTCCTCAGAGCCCCATCCAGCCTGACCTTGGATGCTTCTTGGGATGGGGAATCTACAGCCTCTCCAGGCAACCTGTTCCGATGTTTTACCACCTTTACCATAAAAATCGGTATAAGATACAGGATTTAGAACTGTGTCTGGAAAAACAGAACCTTGCAAACATATTTTAAATATGGGATTTTCAGTTGTTCTCTGGACCTGCTACAGTTTTAGCTCAAAAGAAAGGCAAAATACCAAAGCTCTTTTTTGTTAATAAGTTGACTCACCAAAAATGCACAAAGCATGTAAAAACTGATAAAATAAATTATGGCAAAATTGCTTCCACATGTGTATTCTTCCCCTGGATTATAATCAGATTCTGGATCACAGCGCTTCCCAGGCAAACATGCCAGCATGATTTCCTGCCAGGCTTCTCCAGTTGCACACCTTTACAAGGTCACAAAGATAAATTAAGATTAAAATGGATTAAAGATGCACTAACTTGTTAAATTCTGACAAAATGCTTGGAGCTGCACAAGCACAAATCTGAACACAAATTGTGAACCTTTCAGAGCAGGAAGTAATTTTAAAAATACAGAGCATGTTTCAGACAAGAATAGATCTGACACTGCAGGCACGTTTTATAAGGTAGACTAATGCACCATAAAGGCTTCTATGTAAAAATCTGAACCCCAAACTGTGATTTACAAGTTAAGTACTTATTGCAGTGGAGCTACTTGTACAAATGAGGTGTTGTGTATGAAAACCTATCCTAAAAGTTGGGACTATCTATTTGTAAAAGATGAATTGCCTTTTCCTCAGCATGGCTGAAGAAATGTTTGTCTCTAACTTCTGCTATTGCATTTTTTGCATAGTATACAGGGTAATGCCTGTATACAGACCCGTGAATTCAAATATTGGTAAGACGGTTACACATTTATGACATTTTTGGCTGTGTTCAACACCTAGTTTGAAAGGCAAAAGTCTTTACATGCCTCAAGTGATTCAGACCTCATTGGATGATGCCCTTTGTTTTAGATAAGGAGTGCCCTGACCATTTTGCCGGCCAGATTAGTACAACCCATAGCAGCCAAGTGGAGTTACAGAATCACAGGCAAGAGCACTGTCAATGCTGTCACCTTTAGAGGCATCCCTGTTCCATGTCATTCCATCTCCTTGCTCCAGGACATTTTGAAGCACTCCTGACAAATGTTTACCCTCTGTCAAGCTCTCTAGTGACAGAGATTGCATAATTCCCCTACATCAAGATTTACTTACCTATGCCATCAGAAAATTCTGCCTACTGTTTCTCTGATAATTCCCTTCTGCAAGCTACACCCTCTGCTTCTTGTCTTCACCAAATGTATATAATTTATTTATCTTTGCAATAACCCTTTGCTTTTCAAACTGTCATGATAGCTGTGCTTCTAGAGTACAGTAAGGGCACAGTCTTTTTCACTTTTCCCAACACCTACACAGTGATATGAGGGCTGACTATGTTTAGGCTCTACCTAAAGATAATTACACCACAAATGAGATGTTTCACAATAGCTGTAATGAGTTGAGGTGTGTATCACCCTATTAGAACCCTGCTGTGCCAATGACAACTCAGCATGCAGCTGTAGAGAGTATGTGCTTGTTATGCTAAAATGCTTCTCACTTGCAAACACATTTTGAACAAACACATGGTACAAAAGATACAGGCATTTTTCACAGATCAGTGAAATGGGATGCATTAAGTAAGAGCTAAGGTATACTCACCTGAAAAGAAGCAGCACAGCTTGGGGGAAAGTCTGAAAATTGTTGTTTCTGTTTATTTGATTGTTGTCCCTCATGGCCACTTTTCCAAATACCTATAATAACACAGGATTTGGACTTTCATCCTAGTGACCTGTACTGTCAGAAGCTGTAGCATTGCAGTCTAAACTTGCTTCAGTACATATTAAAAACACTTTCACAAATATACTTTCTTTATTCTCTTTAGATTTTTCCTAATAATTATGTAAATGCAGTAAATTTATCACACATACGAGATAATTCTTCATCATTTCTTTTGGCATCAATAAACCATTATAATACTAACACATATTCCTGTATTTCAGGTGAGAAAATATCATTTGTTTTAAACTAGCATCTAAAGTCCTTTATTGATATTAAAGCCCTACTGTGCTAAATATTGTACATTCTAGCAGTAAGAAATGATTGCTGTCCTGAAAATCTTGAATCTAGAGAAAAAGAGATGCAAAGATGGGGTGAGGCGTCCCTGCCCATGGCAGGGGGTTTGGAACTAGACTTAAGGTCCTTTCCAACCCTAACTATTCTATGATTCTATGAAACCAAAGCACAGAGAGTCCTAGTATCCTGTCTGATGGAAATGAGTTCAATCCTCATTTCAGCAAACCATCCTATGAGCTCACACCAAGCTCTTCTCCTGCATCTTTTTGGATTTTCTGGCTGCCAAAATCATAGCCTAACAGAGATTACTGTGAAAGCTCTGCCTTACATACAGCACCACTATCAAAGGAAAGTTTCAATAAGCACTTTAGCAAACAAGTCCAGAGTAGCCAACACTGTACTTTTATTTAATGCTAAAAAAATTCTATCATTACCTGCATCCCAATGACAGCATAGATGAAGAACAGCATGGCTATCAGAAGAGCAACATAAGGCAGGGCCTAGAAACGGGACAGGTGCATTGTCTTTTAATAATTCCAGACCATAATTTCAATTTCTATTTGCACAAATAATTTTTCTGTACAATATAGGCTTTTCCAAGGTTTTTCTTCCTATGCAAGTGATTAAAATGTTACAACCTGTCACTCTTAATATTCTGCTGCATACAATAAGCACAAACTTCATTATATTTTAAATTATTTCTGCCAGCAATTCAGGGGGAAGAATCATCTTTAGCAGCTTGTAATTTTATTTTCATTATTGGTTCTGACAACACAAAGATACTTCCTTCTATACAGTTACAGAGTTCCATTAACTTCACATTCATCAGCATTTTCAGAAGCAAGGATTCAAATGTTTATTTGTTACACTTCTGAAATCAGTTTTATATTAAAAAACAGATTAAATTCTTCCTTTGTAGTTACCTAATAAAATGTATGGAAGTGAGAGACCTGTGTGTGTCAAACCCATCCTACCCCTTTTAGATATGCCAAATATTTTTTAAGAAGTATTGTAGAAATCTCATGGTAGCAAATAACATTAAATGACAAAGACAGACCCTTAGACTCACTGAAGTAACCAGTGAAGCTTATTTGGACATTATTATGCAAATATATTTAAATATCTCATTATTGATAGCAGAATTCAAAAATGTTTTTTGAACTCTATAGGGTATTGCTTCATAAAATTTGGTGTATTAATGGGTGTAACTATAAAAAAATTTAAATAAATCTTGCTAACCTGAAATGATTTAATAAACGTCCACAGTAAAGTTCTGATTCCTTCTCCTCTGCTAAGCAGCTTCACCAACCTCATCACACGGAAGAGACGGAAAAAAGTGATGGAGATTCTAGCGCTGTCTTCAGAGTTCTGAAGAGCATCATGGAGAAGTCAAACCAGATACAAACTCAAACATGCAACACTTCCAGAATAACAACATCAAATGCAAGGGTGGAAGAGGTAAGATTTGAAAATGTATCTTGAGGGCCTTTTCACCTTAATAAGCATGATATGAAAGGAAAAATTACATGCTAAAAACACAAGACCTGTAGAAATGCTTCACACATCACATGCATTTCCAAGTTTTCTGGTTTGTTAATGAGGATCATGTTGGATTTGTTTGTAGTAGGCTTTAATAGTACACTGACAATGAACGCAAACCACTGCATAACGCCTTTGTAGTAAGACAGTTATGAAAAATACAGAAAAAAAAAATCGGTGGAAAATAGACATGGTAAAAAGAATAAACTCAAGTAGAGGTAAAACCACTGGGGCCAGTTTACTATCTTACCCCAGACTCATCAGTTGTGACTGTTTCAGTTGGCTTTGGCTTTAAGAAATTAAGAACATTAAATATTAAAATCAAATAAAAGATTAAAAAAATCAGCTTAACCATAAACAGAAAGAAGGACATTTTTCATTTCTAAATATAAATGAATATATTTCAACTCAATATACTACCTGAACAAAACATTAATATGCTTATTAAAATCCTCCCTTTAGCATTTCATGTTGGCTGATTCATACTAAAACACTGTTGGCTGACTCATACTAAAATCTGCTAGTATAAAATACATTTAAAAGACTCGGTGGAAAGTAAATGTAAACTAAAATGTCTTCCCCTATGTAAACCAAATGAAATTAGCCATCAGCCTCTACAGCTTGTATGAAATTCTAGCAGTAAGCCTAAGTAAAACTTAAGAACAAAGCTGCATTGTCAAACTAGCCTTCCAAGGTCCTTTTTCTGCTGTGTTCATTTTTGCTGATTAATTAGTCCATCACTGGAATCTAACTATGTTCAAGTAATTTTGTTTATATCACATCAGGAGCTCCCTTAAAGCAAAGTAATTCACTTGAGATAACTCAGTGATGAGCATTGGGTTTTGCAGTGCTTAACAAGGACAGATTTTCACTTTGCTGAAGTGATAGACAAACATTTTTAGCACAAGGACATGAAGACTGACCCTCCCACAGAGGTGCACATGGGAAGGCAATACTTGTACTCTCTCACTGTCTACAAAGTACTCATCCACCTGAACTGATGTAACAGGATCAGGCATGGAGAAAGTGCTTCAGGGTTTGATTGACCCTTTTAAACAGATGTGTACGACCCTCAGGAGCTTCTCCTTTTTCTCTCAGGAGAGAAAGGCACACACCAGCCTCTTGTTCACAGAGCCAAATTCTCTATGAAGAAACTCACTTCTCTCTTTACAAAGTCTCTCTGTCTTTGCAGAAACTGTCTCCGTATCCTAAACAGTCAGGCACTTAGCAAACCAGTCAGCAAAGCTTAAAGGACCACCTGTCTATGCTTGCTTGTTTAGTGACAGATTCACAGCAGCTTCTTCCAAAACTGAGCAGAAGCATTCTTTAAAAACATTTATACCACTAGAACAAATGGGATTCTGGATATTGGATCCAAGTGATGGGTCTTACTCTCTTGCCTAAAATATCCTCCTATTAAAGAGGCACTTTTCAACAACTGGTGGCACATATAGCAGCAATAACTACTATGCTGCTAGCAGTGCTGCTTCCAACACACTGGGGATGCATCAGACCCACTCTCAATGCCATGCTTTACAGAGTAAAATCTCAAGTATTGCTGTTACCTAAGATGAAACTTAGAGAGGAGGAAGGGAAAAGAGAGAAGCCAATTCTGCTGAAAATATTGGCAGTATATTATACAAACATATTACAGTAAAAAAAAATATAGGTAGTACTTTGTTGAAGTCACATCATTACTAGTATTTATTAAAATACTAATTGCTTTGTCTCTTTTTTGTAAAACATATATAATATTAAAGTATCAAAAATGTAAAATAAGGTAAAAATAACTGTTCAGCTACATGCAATCTACATATGTATACATTGCTGCCCTGCCAGGATACCAGTATTTTCTGAAATAAAGAGTTTAAACCTAAGGGATTACTATTAAATTGAAGCATTAATATTACCAAACCCCAGGTCTCCTCATTAGATGTCAGTAAGCAGAGTATTTGTACAATCAGCTGTAACATCTAACTTTTGTAAGCACTTACATAAAATACCTAAGAAATATGCTGCCAATGAAAGACTGTTGCTGCATTAGAAATTCCCTGCATTTTTCAACTATTTGAAACAAAACTATTACAATAGAGATTAAGGAGAAATTCATAATCACAAACATCATTAATGCCAAAATATCACAAAACATAAAAACAAGCTTGCAAAGCTGTCTACCTATCATGAGTCAAAAATTGCTACTAGTATGCACAGACCCACACTGCTGTGAAGTTTCTAATACAGAAGAATTCTTGTTTTCACTGAAGCTTT
>JANHGB010032636.1:1092-14238 GCA_026283785.1 Coracopsis vasa | reverse complement strand
AAACCAAAACACATATCTCCTGCATTTTGCATCATAATTGCTTGCTGCGGGAGGACCACGGAAGGTGCTGACATGGATTACAAGGAAGCATTTGTGTTCTTCTGCCAAAGGACAGGCAAGATGACTTCAGGTATGGGAGCTTAATCTGTTTATATATTATCTGACACAGAAGAAAGTGCCTTTGAATTTTGTTAACTCAGACAAGTTAGCATAATTTAACTGAAAGCGTTTATGCCATACAGGCCCAGACTTGGGTGGAGTGGAGAGGAAAAAAGCAGGGAAGTGGAGGGAGAGGGACGTAAAAGGCTACAGCCTCTGCACAGTGAGATCGCTGGTGTGGCATTTGCTGGAGTTGCCAGGTTGCCTTCTGGTCTGCTAAAAAAAATGGCCATCCCCTGAAACACTGACTGTGCATGTGCGGCTCTGCTGCACATGCGCAATGGCCTGCGTGAGTATGGGATGTGTCAGAGCTACTGTGCATGGGCAGATTGATGGGACCTGAGACACGTGAGCACGCTGTGGGCTCAGATCAACTGCTGTAGGTGTATGGGGAATAACTGTCACATCCCATAGCAGAAACACAGTGAAATAACCGTATCCACTCTTCCATGCATGGTTCAGCCAGTCCTCCCATGCAGACATTGTTCAATAGACCACCTAAAGTGGTTGAGCTTTAGGCTTTGTCTCATGCAAAAGCAGATGTATATTTCTATTTTTTTTCTCCATTGTTTTTTATATTAACTATTTATATGTGGCTAACAGTATAAAATCTGAGTGGAGGCAGGATGAAGTTAGTTACGGTGTAGCGTGGTCTAGGACAAGAGCGTGTTAAGGGTCTTAGGCCTGTTCCTCATGCTGCTGTGCCTCATCTCTGTACATGTCTAGACAAAGCTAGGCAGGTCTGTTCTGTGAACTGCTGCTGTCACTGCCATGGCAATCAAAGGTGCGAAGAACTATGTAGGACTGAAAGAGACTTGTGAGGAGGAATCTGAAGTGGAGATGGAATCGCAGGGAACTCTATTTGCTAGTATTATTTATCACCCAGTGAAGGCAGGGGGACAAGCTAGGAGAAATTGTGTCACCAAACATAAATTCACTGTAGGAGTGCTTTGTTGGTTCAGGACTTTTGAACAGCTCTGTCAGGAAAAATTTTACATTTATTTATACCTGGCCTACACCAGCCACCTCTTATAAATATCTCTATCTGGAAAACACATTTTTACAGCAAAGATGCAATATGAAATGAACATGTCCTCTGCTTTTACTGAATCTTAAAGAGATCCTCCAGTTAATTATGGAATAACTCAGGTCAACCGACTCGCCTAATTTTTTTAGCTCTCAAAGCCAAGCAGCTTTGAAACTTTCAACAAGAATTTTATGTTCTAACTTTCCTTAAAATAAACATTTCTGTGGTTTTGGAATTGTTTCTGAAATATAAGTGAGACCTTTGCAGTACTGGTTAAAGAATGCATGCTAACAGTTTTAACTTCAAAACATAAGTTCTCTCAATGTGCTTAAGACAAAGAGTGATACCTTCATAACAGAACAAGTTGAAGACAGGATGTTGTCTTAAATGGCCTAATTAAGGAAAATCACAACTGATATGTAAATATCGTTGTAGCATTATACAACTAAAGTCGTGTATGTAACAAAAATAATGAGAAAATGAGGCTTCATTTAAGACACATCAGCAGCATGCTAGCATTTTAAATGGTCAGTATATTGAACCACTTTGTCTTAACCTGTGCTAAATTGATAATTGACTGTAGTGAATGTCTGCTTTCTTCTGAAAACTGGGGAGATTTTCGTGCCAGTGCACATCCCATTGGGGTATCTTTGTTGAAAAGTAGCAAACAGGGAAAAGGTGCAATGGATAGCTGAGGGTAGTAACCTCATCAACTGCCCATAGTAGTTTTTTGTATCTGCACTCATATTCACTCAAGTAGCTCAGAAGTAGCTGAATCACTGGTTTTGGGGTTTGGGGCTTTTTTTTTTTTTTTTTCCCAGTATTATAAAAAGCTACCCCAAGATAATTTGAAAGATTTCTAGACAAAGCCTAAATCAAGTGACAAAATCAGGATTACGTCATACAAATGTATGACTTCCAGTTTATTTGTGCTAAACTTGGCTGGACTAAAAAAAAAGTTAGCATATGTTAATTGTCATATGCTAATGAATGCATTGTAGAAGTCTAATTTTAAACTTGAAATGTTTGTTTCTTCTTTTCATCAGTTTTGCTTACTTGTCATCTTGTAGATCTGTCTTACTTTAGGCAACAGCACAGCCTGGATAGCGGGTGCGACATACCCTTGAGCACTGGTGACTTTCCCAGCAGTTTGGTGAGATGCTTGTCACTGCGGATGGTGGGGAATAACCCTCTCTTCCAGTCCTGAGCAGCATCCCCAGACAGCTGGAGAACTGCAGATATCGGGTGCTCCAGAGCAATGGACAGATAGTGAGGAGGTCCAGCCCCCTCTAATCCATCTAACTGCTTTCTTTGGAGGCAGCATAGTTAGCAGTCTATATGAGGAAATCCCACTTCGTTCTAGTTCTTGTTTTCTCACCTGCGCCCCACGGTGAAATATCCTGACTTATATTGTACCACAGCTACTCCCCACACAAACTAATCTAGCATTTGCATGAATGAGGGCTAATACAGTCCAGGCTCCCCATCCCCTGCCTGCTTTAACTTGATTAGTTAAGTATGTGTTAAAGGCAGTGTTGCCCACGCTGTGATCTATGTGCTAACCTCACACCTTTACACCTTAGTCTCACCAAAGCCTAAGGCCTTTTCCTCATATTAAGCTACTTAAACTGGGCTAATGTGACTGAGAAACACACCTTTTTTATCCATTAAGATGAGGCCAAAAATGTTAAGTGCTCAAGATGCAAGCCCCTAGGGCTCGTCTGTATATCGAGTTATTACACGTGGAGGCTTTTATCTTCATAAGAAAATGTTCTTTTTGTGCATGCCAAAGTGTGAATTTAAAACTAGTGGTTATAGTATAACCCTCATGCAGCCTCATTCATTCTTCTGGGGGTTTGGGTTGGTTTTTTTTTTTCAGATTAACTTCTTTAATTCATTTAAATTAAATTTTAAAAGGTACTCCTATTGGAGTGAGTTTGTTCACGTGAAGACTTACGCTTGCCTGACTCTGTTATTAATAATACCTTCCTCTGTGAAGGAGCATTGTCTATCAGGAATGTTAATTTTGCATGTTTGCACTTAATAAAAGCATCACTTGTTTACATTTGAATCTTCCTATTTTGACAAGCGGTAGCTGATGCACTCTACTGAAATTCATCAAGTTATTCCATACCAAGGCCATGATTCTGGGGATGCTAAATTAGGCAGATAAGTAAGTAAATGCGTGAATAGTTTTGCTGAAGACAGCTGCCTCCTGAATAAAGTTTGTTCTGTGTTTAAGCATTTGCAGAAATGCTTACATTCTTCCTAAACTAGCAATTTATATAATTTGTTCTTATAAGAAACAATGGACTGTGCTGTTACATTGTATTTTTGTTAGCATTCATGTGAAGTCACATAAAACATCCACAAGTTACTTAGGAACTTCATTTCCGTTCTCTGTGACTTGCCTAATTCGTTGGAATTCCTGTCTTGTTTACAACCTTATGAAACTGTAATTTTATAAACTGTAATACTCTTGAGTTTTAGTTTTGACATATATGTGATGGTGGGCAGCAGAAAATAATCTTTTATGACATATTATTGGTTGCATGAATTTTTTTATTCAAAAAGGTAGAATGCTAATAGTTTGAGTAAAATCAGATCAGTATCTGAAACCAGTACACACTAAATACTGTGCACTATGAATTCTATGCACTGCAGCTACATGCAAGGCAGGAAAAAACCCGCAGCCAGTAGCAAGCACACAGGGCAGTAGCTGGTCCCTTTGTGTGCACCTCTGGGGAAAGACAATACACTGGTGTGGAGTTAGGACTTTATCATGCAGAAAGTTAAATAAATGTCTGAGCAGTGTTTGCTGTTTGCAGGAGTGGTGCATTACACTCAGATTAGTCAATAGAAATAATACAAACCGGGCTATGAAACAGGGGAGAATATTTATTTGTGTGCATCAAATCATACATTTTTTGAGTAGTATTATGTTCTTATTCTGTGTTTTATACAGCACCTAGTGCACAGGGGTCCTGGTTCCTTGTATGAGGTCTTGGATGCTATGAAAACAGGAATTTGTCTACTATTAGTGGAAGTAACCTTGTCATATATTGTCAGTTTTGTGAGGAAATAATCTCTGTCTCAGACAGGATGGCCTCACTTTGAATGGAGTTGTTACACTGTGGGAGAGGCAGGTGCCTTGGGTTGTAGTCAGGTAAACACTAGGAGCCCAATCCTGTTTGGAGCTGTTTACTTGAATAATACTATGGGTCTGAGTAAGAAGAGCAGAATTGGGCTTTTGGTTTTTGAAGCTAATTGCAGACAATTAATGGGGACGTGTCACCGACATGAGGTCCGGCCAGAATTCAGTCCTTTACTTACGTACTTATGTTTTAAACCAATTAGCTACATACCCATATGGAAACAATAGTAGAGCCTCCACAGTCAAGATTACACTGGGATTCTAAATTACATATATAATAAAGGCTGTGCATGTGTTTTCTGGCTGAGAACAATGCTATATTTCAGCCTCAAGCAAGAATTTTCTCCAAGCCGTAGACCCTCAACAAAACACACTTTTTAATGAAAGTCCTGACACCACCTTAATTACAGTGCAGCAAACATTACCATCGTAATCCCATTTCATCCCTAGGCAAGGAGAGCATCCCTGGGGGCCTCCCTGCTTTTCTTTGCTAGTGACCAGTTTTGCAGAAACAGCCTTTTCCCCAGTGCATGTTTTTATTTAACCTCTACTGTGCTGCCTGGGGGAAGGTGCATAGGGAGCTGCTAGTGCTCATCTCCCCACGCTCCTTGCACCCCCCTGTCACTCCCTGCAGCTCTGGGCCTGGAGGAGCAAACAGCACCCAGGGATGCCCAGCCTGCAGCTGCCAGTTTGGCTTCCCCACAGCCCCTCTGCTTGTCTCCCATGGGAGCGCAGCAGGAGCCGAAATTCAGGTTCAGCCCCTTTTGTACCATGAGTTTCACTCTGACTTCTTCCAGCAGCTTCCAAGCTGGCCGCTTCATATATGCCAGTGCCCAGACACAATCCCATTTTTTGCTAGCCTGCCACACTCCAGAAAAAAAACTGCTTTTGATCCAATAATGCAGGGGGAATGGCTCTCCTCGTTGCAGTTCCTAATCCAGGTAGGTGAGAAGAAGGACTGTGGGCACCCATAAGCAGCCTGCAGTGCGCCCAGCAGTAACACATTCACTTGAAGCAGCATTGCAGTGCCTCCTGGCTTTCCCAGTCTTGGGATGGGTAAGTAAAATGTGATTAGTTTCTCACTACCATATTGATTCAGTGAGTATGTTTTGTGTGGGGACTGCCAATATTCACCAAACAAAATTGCAAGGCTATTCAAAGCTGGGTTCTCTTTGTAACAGAAATATTGGGAAATATATATGTGCACATATAAACGCAAGGATATACTTGGGGTTCTTAACATTTTTTCTCCTGCCTTCTTAAATCAAAGTAATACATCTGTATGATCAAAAGAGCTAGAATAATCAATCTCTCCTTACATAACTGATCTGAAAATCCTAATCAAGGCTAGGGAGAAATTAAACACAAGGTTTCTTGTTCTCTCTACAACATTGTTAAGTACAGTACAGTCTTCTATTATGGAACTCCTACAATTCTTATGTACAGAGTAAAATCATGCAGCCGAGATGCTTCCCCTGAAGCCAAATAAAAGCCCTATATCCACTGGAGGACATTTCTGTTATCCTGTTCCCTTCTATTTACGTTCTCATATGGTGTTAATCACCATGGTATCTTACAGCTTTATAAAAATACAGTGCACCATATGTGATAAATCATTAATATTAAGAATGAAGATGCTGGATAAAAATATTCTTCATAAATATAATGCAGAAGACATGCATTAATGGACATACCCAGACAAGCAGCCCGAGTAAAAGGAGCATCTTTATGAACACAAGAGATATGGTCAAAATCATTCCTTAGGTAATAATACTGCATCCAGTCAATGTATGTGAGTGTGAAAGGCATATTCACTTCTGTCTTCCCTAACCTGTGCTATAGCACACTGAAGCAGAATTGCATGCAGCCATATCCTGGTCTCTGCCTTGCATTGCAGAAGAGTGCCTGCCTACCTTGCAGTGTTCAAGGTAATCATTGAAAAGAAAACAATTTGCCAATAAATGTAAAGTAAGATTATGCATTTATTGTTAAATAAGCACACATAATTGCAATCTAAACAAAGCATAATGAGGACATACTCCATACTCCCATGGACAGAATGCACTAGAGTGGTCGTAAGTTATCCCCCCAATTGGTAATCTCAGTTACATATTTTCTCATGTTTTTCATTTTCCACTTAGTTGCAGCCAGATCTGTTTTCTATTTATATTGTGTCAACACATAAGTAATTTTCTGTGTTGTATCCTGCACTACTAAGTTCTTTTTCTTGATGGAATAGCAAAAGTAATTATATTTATAAATGGAATGCCTGTTTTGCCTAAGTACCACATGTAATTCGCTTCTCTAAGAAGGATTTTTATAATTCCTCCAGAAATGTCTTGGCAAGAACCAACCCACCAGTTGGTAGTCTGGATCCAGCCTTTTGGGACAGAACTCGGGATTCTGATCTCTTCATCCAGCAGGCAGGAGGGCACCACAAAAAAATGCTCTAGTTTGTTTGAGAGAATAGTGCTGATGTTAAATATGTGCAGTTATTAAGCACCCCAGAATGTTGCTTCCCACCTGTGGATTTTGCTATTCAGCACAGAATTATTTTGACAACTGGGACGTTCTTTGTTGTGGATGGCTGTGGGGAGATATTATTCCTACTCTTCAAGTAAGATCTACTCAGCGGTCCAGTAGACCTGTGCCACCTTTACTGTATCATATTGTGAAAGGAAACCAAACATATCCCAAGTGAACGGAGGCATAACCTTGAGGCCTTTTTATCCCCTTTCTACCTTCTTTCTCAGTTGCTTTCCACAGACAAGTTCAGATGCCTTGCTGAATAGCAGTAGAGCAGAGGAGATCTTGTGAGCTCTGTGGTAAGGGAAGTTCAGTTTTTCATCTCTGGGGACTCCTTGAGAAAACCTCAATCAAAATCATTGTATGGGGGTGGTGGATCCTAGCCATGAACGGTTCACAGCTTTCTTGCTGGATGGAACAGTGATGGGGCTCCTGCAGCTTATCAGCATCTGGGGTTGTTTAGCCTGGAGAAGAGAAGGCTCCAGGGAGACCTTAGAGCAGCTTCCAGTGCCTAAAGGGGCTGACAAAGCTGGAGAGGGGCTTTCTGTAAGGGCATGTAGTGACAGGACAAGGGGGAGTGGCTTTAAACTGCCAGAGAGTGGATTAGATATAAAGAAGCAGCTCTTTCCTGTGAGAGTGGTGAGACCCTGGCACAGGTTCCCCAGAGAAGCTGTGACTGCCCCATCCCTGGCAGTGTTCAAGGCCACGCTGGACAGGATTTTGATCAACCTGGTCTAGTGGAAGGTGTCCCTGCTCATGGCAGTGGGGGTGGAACTGAGTAATTTTTAAGGTCCCTTCCAACAGAAACTATGAATTCTGTGATATTATGATATGATTCTATGAGGAGAAAATAATTATTTTCTTACTGGGTTGTACTGTCTGTATGTGCATTTGTATTCTTCTGTTATAGTTTCTGTACTATTTCCTTTGATTAAAGGTTATTCCAGGGCACCTACAAAGCAGTGAGATACTCTATTCCTACAGATGTGGCAAGCTTGAGGAAGGTTGTATTGGAGCATTCAAAACCCATGTACCATATGGTTTAGAAGCTTCAAATTAGGGGTCTGTTTTTAAGAGATGTGGCTGACATAAGACAAGAGGCCCTTGGCCTTGGTGAAAAGAGTGTGTAAGCCTCTTAGAGTCTCATGGGGTTTGACAGAGGACCCTTCAGTGTGGTTAGCATTTCCATGGGTACCATTCCTCAGCTGCTGGAGCTTCTATTACCCAGTTTTCACTGAAACTATAGTATGATCAACAGAAACAAACACATGCTGTTCTTGAAGCTCAGCAGTTCTCAGTCTGGTATCTTTAACATAAATCAGTTTAAACTAACAGGGAAGTTTAATAGCCACATCTGTGACTCAGCAACTAGCACATGTTTGCATCTGCCATCTCTGCAGGAAGGGGTCCTCTGCTAGAAAGGCAGGGATGTCACATCTTGCCACTGCAATGAAATCCATAAGGGTAGTGAGCGTGAGTCCCAGGAGTGCCCATGCTGCAGTGCCCTAGTTTATGCAGATGCTTTGAACAAGCTAGCTCTTAACAGTGCGTCTTAACAGTGGCGTTCCAGCAGTGTCAGCTGCAGAATCCATCAAACTGAGTATGCTCCTGGGTGGTTAGTCCTAGCACTCCATGGCTCTATTGCTCTCCTTGTAGTAAGCCTGACTTAGCTCCTTTAAAGCTCTGGCTACATAAGCTGCAGTCTCTGAAGTCCAAAGAAACCCAAGTCCATTTCCCACTTCACTGTATATTTAATCAGAGGCCTCTCAGAAGTTTTAGGCTGTAGTGTTTCCTTATCCCTGTATACTCTTGCTAAGGGTTCATGTTTATTTAAGATTTAACTTTATGAGCAGTTTTCCTTTATCTCAGTATACACAATACAAATTTGGTCTGTTCCCTCAGCTTTTGCATTCAGCTGGTTTGACTGATCTAACATTGCTGATTTTCTAGTATAATTCAATTTGTCTGAAAAGAAGGAAGATTGATGTTGGCTGAAATAAAATTCTGAGATGCCTATGGAGTTTTATTGCCCTAGATTTTTGGATTGCTGTTTATTTTAAAAAGTAGGCAAAACTCTGACTTTAGGTTTTAAGGAATGCCTACATTATGTCAGTGTTGCTAATTCTTTGAGTCAAGTCATTGTGGTTAGCCAATCATGTTTTCTGTCTCTGTGGTAAGATTTTCAATCCAGAAGGGTAACCTCAATGCTCCCCCAAGAAAGCAGGCAGAGATGACAGTGCATTTCCTTCTTTGACCTCTGTAGTCGAGTTTTATAGAAAGATGCAATCTATCAAATTGGACCGAACACCAAATCACCTGCATGAGAATGAAAGGGTCAAGCCTTGTTCCTGTAGCAATATGTGGAACAAAAATATACTGACATGCATTTCTAAAATGAATTTCTCTTTTAAATTGTTTTTCTACTAAATTCCAGCTATGGACTGTAAAATCCTGTCATGCTTGTGAGTCACACATGGTTATGTATCGCATCAGAACAAATCTACAGTTATTTGGATTTTTGAGTTGTGCATTTCGGTACTGCAAGATTGTGCATATGTACTTGTCTTGAATTTCCTGAGTTTAATGATGGGGGGGGGGGATAATTATTCTGATTTCTTTACGTAATTCTGGCAAAACATCCTTTCTTTGGGGAAAATTCCTTGCTCAGTATACACTTCTGATACAGGGAGGAGAGGAGGAAGGTTTAAGGGAGATGCTCCCCTGCATCAGTTTCTGCCTTCATCCTCTTTCCTAGCACTGATCCTAGGTCAGAGTTACAGCTTTGTGTGAGCAATGCCAACATTGTAGCTGAAGGGGTGGGCAAAAATGCACGTTGTAGAGCCCCTGGACAGCCCTGCTGCCTTCACACTGAGTGTGGTGCAGTGTGAGAAACAGATCTGCTCCTGCTGTGACAGCCCTGGGCTGAATCACTTCTGCTGTGGCAAGGGCCACATTGCAGACCCTCAGCACCTCCTCTCGGTTTACACAGGGTTGTGTTTCTCGCTGCAATTAGCAACATAATCATCCCTGAATGTGAGCTAAAGAACTCGGTTCCACCCACATGGGACTGGAGGCTGTTTAGTGAGTGAAAGATATATAAGATCAGCATTACGTCATATAAAAACTTTGGCTTGTCACCATGAAATTCACTTGCATGCTCTGCTTGTACCACTGGAGGTGTGCAAAGCAGCTGAAGTGAACTGGCCATTTGGACCAGGCTCAACTCCTACTTTAAATCGCAGGATTATCATGGTAGAGCAAGAGTATTTGTTGTGCTGGAGCTGCCTCCTAACTGGCCACTGTGCAGACCTGGCCTTTTTCAGATCAGTGACAGATCAGCCCAATGACTGCCAGTGGGTGGCCAAGAAACCTACCAACGACAACCCTTTGCATATGGTTGAATGACCCAGTGAGTACATTCTAAGTAGTACATTCTAATCCCTCTAACTGCAGGATTTCAAACAGTAGAAACACAGTTTGGAAACTAATAGTGGAGGGACAGCTGACCATTTTGTCACTGCTGCCACTTTGGCATTACTTAAGACTGACCTGAATTCTTGATCTGGCCAGTCTGTTGATTTATAGTCATAGTGATCTGTTAATTACTTGGCTTAATTACAGCCAATTTATTCTAGTGAAAGGTTTACCTGTATGCAGATGTGTAAGATTCCATGTTACTTTTCACTGAGATAATTTTGAAGCATAAAAGATATAGCAAGCAGTGTCTTGTAGCAAAGAATGTGGATCTTTACTGGTAAATTTTCGATACAGTATTCTTCACTTAGGCAGTAAATATCATAGCTGTGAGAAACATCCTGTATTCTTCACACACACACAACAGGGAACTGGAATCCCTCTCAATACCATTTCAGCCATGCACTTATGACCTGTACTTCCATAATACCTCTTTGCTGTGGTAATAGCACCAGATATACCATCAGTGCACCTACCTTTTCATGTTATCTCTCATAGAAAGATGCAGTTAGCAAATGGCATCAGGTATTAATACAGAAGTGACCTTTTAATGTCATGCACAGCTACACGAAGAAAGAACTGCCACTGAAAACTTCTGATTAAAGATAAAAGTAGTCAGGCTGTAAAAACATTAAGATAAAAAGTAAATCCATTTGCCCTGAGTTTCCCCTGCTATCCCACCTCCTACTCTAAATTGATGTTGTCAGCACTCATGATTTTATCACAAGTCTTGTGATGTTTGATGTTTCACTTATACTCTAGCTACTAGAGTTGTGTAATGAGGTTAGAAACTCAGCTTTCCTCTTTCTTTAAAGTAAGTTTCTAGTCCTAATGGTTAGAGTAAAAAGCTTGCAAGTGTGACCCAGGTGCACCCTAACGGCTCAGAAAACAGAAGGCAAAGTAAAAGAACTCCACATTTATCATTTTACAGGCAGGCTTATGATTTTGAGGGTCAAATGGTAATTCTTGAACCTTTGGAGCAGGCAATAGCGGCTTGAAAAAAAAAGTGCCTGAACAAAGTACCACACTACGTTGCATTTTCCAGGGAAGCATAGTAGTCATTATATCAACAGTGATAATTCTTTTTTCAGACATGCATATTTTCCTATTTAATTTGTTATGTGGCATCTCAGGGTGCAGCTCAGCCTGACTGGGCTGGAGGGGACCATACTGATGGTATGGTTACTGATACGTAGCCATACTCCTTGGTGTTGGAGAGCTCATACTGCTTGCTTGTGCTAACAAAGAGAAAAAGTCTTGCAGCACTCCTTAGTCCCCTGGCACACGTGTGCTTAACATTTGTAAACCCAGGGATTTTCTGACCTCCAGTCTCAGAAGGTGATCTGCCTTTTGTGAGGGTCCAGCAAGAAGCTAGGAATGCCCCATCCCTGCCAATCCAGCAACAAAGGGGAAAACCAAGGAAATGCAAAAATGTAAATACAGTAACACTGGAAATGTTTGGGTTGACTTAAGAAGCCCAAAATGTACCAAGTGGGGGTTTGATATACAGACCAAAAATACTCAGCTGTTGGCTTTGGAAAACCAAGCTCCCAACAGCAACAATGGAGAGTTGAAGGAGGCATGACATTTAAATGGGGTTCCAAATCATCAGAGACTTAACAGTCTATCACTAAAAATATGAATTATACCTAGAACTGAAAAGGTATCCAAAGCAATGAGCGGAGCCTGAGTGTTGTATGGGCACATTGGTCAAAACTTCTCTGCAGCCCACAGACTGGTGGTCCCAAAGGTACCTTCCTGCTTGCCCTCCATTGTTGTGTAGTCCACTCTAGAGGTGACAGAATTACAGATAATTGTGGCAGTCTGATTGCAAAGAAAAGGTGGAAGTCTCCAAGACCCAACTACTACACGAGGAAACAGATACATAGGGATGTTATGCGTCACAAACATAGATGTATGTGACAAAGTAAAATTTGGTAGTATTTTCAAATAAGTAGTATTTGAAACTGAGCTAAAGAAGCTCAATTGATCCTACACTGACTCTGTTATTAATTTTGATGTTGAATTGAGCAGTTATTTCCATGCTGTAATTTCCATAAGGCTGCCACATTGCTTCTAAACTGCTTCCCCTGTAGAAAGCTGAAGAAACCATTATTGAATCTTGATCACTTTGCTGAGTGTTTCAAAGGGCATGTACATTTTTGTGCATGATGACCCACTTTATTTAAGGCTATGGACTTTTATCTCCGTATTAAAGCACTGTGAACAATCTGTGTCTGGCAAGAGGTTCATTTTTCAGCTTTAGCAACTTCTAAATAACTTGGAAAAAGAAATTTAAAATTAATTTACAGGGTTTGCAAAACACTGGAGGAGGCTACAAGTTTCTTGTGTTAGTTTCTGTGAAGAGGAGGTGCACTTTCTTTTCATGCTCCCTCTCTTGCTTTGTAGTCTTTCCCAGCTTCTTTCTAGCTCGATCATCTCTAATTATTTTCAAATATACCCAAATCATCATCTCTGTATTGAAATGAACCATCTCTTATTCTCAGCTATGCAAGCCTCTGCTGCTGTGATACGAAAGTCAGGTGTATTTCTAGAATTAAAATGAGAAAGGGTGAAAAGATTGTCCCCCCTGTATTATTCCTGCTCCTACTGTCATCTGTGGCAGGATGTCTGTTGCTCTGGCAGGACATTTTAATGCTTGCCGTGGATGTTTTTAAATAATAGGAAGCATGGCACAGCTCTGTTTAGATAAAGCTGCACTCAAGACATTGATCTGACTTTGAAACTCCACATCATATGAATTAAAATGGTAGAATTGCCGTCCTGTAAGTCTGTCTCCTTTTCT
>JANHGB010032626.1:0-21621 GCA_026283785.1 Coracopsis vasa | reverse complement strand
AATTTGTTGCAGGAAAATAGTGTAAATTCTGGAATCTCTGCTGTGCTGTATCCTCTCCAGAATGTTCTGGGTTGAAGTGAATAGCATTTTTTTTTTCTTTCTAAAACTCATTGAAAAAATCATGTCAGTTTTTCTGTTATTTTAGTACCTAAGGATTTATTTTTCTTCCTGAAAAAATACAGTAAAAGATACACTTCTTAAAGAGGTTCGGTGAAGGAAAAAGCATATTGTGATTATGTAAAATGAAAAGCTGTATGAACAAGGGAGAGCAGTGTCACTTATAAGCACTCTTGTATAATTTATTTGCATTTTCCTACCAACCATTTTCAGGAGGCACACATTGTGCTAGGTGCTCAGAAGAAGCATAGGTCAACCAAGTGAGGCAGTTCCAAATTACAATGTGTGTTAGGCAGAAACTCAAAAAACTCAGTTTTCATGTGCTTCAAATGGGCTTTAAAATAGTTACTAAAAGTAGAATGGAGGTGAAATAATTTTAGGGACAAATCAGGAAAATGGTCCATTACTTAATGAGTGGGATAAGCATTTTCATTATAGTTTTGGCACAATACATTCTAATCCACAGTTCTATGTCCACAATTCAGTTCCAGTCAGTTGCTAAAATGGGAAAACAATCAAATTACACTATGTCAGAAAACTGATAAGTTTTTAGAACTTTTCTTAAAGTGAAGCAGATGATGATGCACAAAATCTGTCAGTGATTGTGTGAACATCACATGTATTATATTGGATCACCAAAATCAAACCAGAAGTATCAAACAATTGAATTGTTCATTTGAAACTACTTTGAAATCCAGCTGTGCAAGTTTGATTTCCAGTTTGTTAGCAAAGACGTGATGATGATGGCTTGACTTCGCGAACGAAGGTTTTGGGAAGGGCTTTACCCACACTTACTACAAGCACGCTGATCTTGAGGACCCTGGAAGGCTTTATCAATAAAGTGCATTAATATTTTTTTTTTTTTTCACTGAGAAAAAGAAATAATGAAAAATTGTTTCTGTAGCTTTTTGACTACACGAGGTGTTCAGCCTTCCATTGACCTTCATGCATTTAGCTTTGGTGGCAAAAAAAGACATGGTTTCTCCTTTTTTCAGTTATTTCTCCCAACTAGTGTCTTGTGACATGATGGGTCAGTTTTGAGCTATATCAGAGAAACCTGACTAGTAGACTTGTTCATTATCTAACCCCAGAGTGGAATGTTTTTATTCCCATCTTTGCCACTAATTTATTCCATGCTATTAGTCAGGTCAGTTTGCCCAGGTGAGTGCCCAAATCTGAGAAGTGATCACTGATGCTGTTCTATTATGAAATGCTGATCTAAAAGAGATGTTCTGTAAAACCTTGCAATTTATTGTTGTGCACATGGATTTATTGTACCATGCTATTTCCTTTTTTTATTCACCTTGTGACTAGTGATATTAATAAGGAAGAAAACGTCTGGAAGTATTTTTCCAACTGGATACCCTGGAAAATTTGCTTCAGAAAGCTTTTCATTTTGAAAGCTTTTTGATGTTATTGCTCAAATTTGCTCATTCTCATTAGACATTAAAGTGCAGTGTTTTGTTTTGTTTAATTTGAATACATTCTCCCTCTCTGTATACTGTAAAAACAGCAGGGAGCTGGCCTGTCTGCAGAACCAGCCAACTGGTTGGGTGCATCATTTCACTCTTGTGATGTTACCACAATGGTGCATAGGATGAGATCCAGTTCAATGTCAAGATTAAGATGTGTAATATTAGATGTTAATTTAGAATGTTCAAATAAAAGTAGATTTCTGTTTCACATATACTTAGAAAAGATCTCTAAGTTCTTGTTCTACTCAATACAGATGTACTTTACACAGGCCAGTAAACTTCAGAAAGCTCTTCAACCCATTTTAGGATGGATATGTACTATCCTATCACCTAATTTGCTCTCTAAACTCTGCTGATGAGAATCTCCCAACATAGGCATCTTGTGCTATTTGAGGTTCTTTAGGAATCCAAATTATCTGCAAATAATTGGGCTGGCAGATGTGACTCAGGATTACAGAGTATGTTCAGCCATCTGAGACAGTGATGGTAGGCCAGGCAAGTTATCCCACAGCAGAACTCCAGCATCTTGTTCCTGTATTAACCCTCCATTTCTTCCATTTGTTAGACTGGTCCATGTGAGGGATAAATTTTGGGTACATGATAGTCCTGTAGGCCTGAATGGGTTTGACCATCCTGTAAGGAACTATGGTCTTCAAACACAATGGCACAAGTCAACCTCTTCAAAGATAGACATTATCTCAACAGAAAAGGTGCAACCTAAGAAAAAGTATATTAGTGCAAAAGCCTGTACAGATAGCCTTATCTAGAACTCTTGTTTGCTTAGTTAATCCTGAGCTCTTTGTTTCCCTATATTTCCCTCAGAGGTTACAAGTTGGTGTATCTTCTAGCAGTGCCAGACAACATTGTGTGCTCAGGGAGACTTCCATGGAACTGATACTTGCACAGTACTTCTTAAGTATCAGCTGTCCAAGGGCTATGAGAAATGTTTGTCAGCTTTCTGTGGGTAATTAGTCTCTTGCCATCTCTATGTGGCAAAGGAAACAAGCAAAGTGGCAGCAAATATTTCATCTGCAGGATATTATGGGTGCCTTTCAAGGATTTCACCTCAATGTGTTGGAAACTTCTGAGTTTTTCAAGTATGGGACACAATTCATTTCTCCTTTTCTGCATCCTAGAACACATAGACATTTTCTAAATAAAGGTGTAAATGTGCTAGGTAAAAAAAAAATGTAACCACAAGCTATCTGTACTAAATGAGTTGCTGGTTTATTGTTCCATGTAGAAGCATATATATATATATAAAAAGATATATAAAGATATAAAGCTGAGTGCTTTGATGAGCAAATTGGCTGTTGCCCAATAAGCTAGTGATGATGAGATTCTGTATGTGTACAGCCTGTACTGCATGCTTGCAAATTTCCTTATTCTTCCTATTCATGAAATAAACCAGAAATGAATAAGTGGAAAATAAATGGTCATATGCTTATCTGTGATTCAATATGGAGCAATGTGATATTCACACCTTCCTCCTTAGAAAACAGTAGTAAGCCAAACTATGAGCAAACAGATATAAACAAACCATATGGGCCAGATCCTGATGTCTTAGGCAGGCAGGCAGCAGTTGTGCCTTGGTTCATATACTTTTGTACAGAACAGTTGCAGGTGATGATTCCCTTCACCTAACTGATCTGGCCTATAAAGGATGAAGCACTGCTCAGCTTCAGATCTCTGAACCAATGCTTCCAGTCTGAATCTGGGGACAGTTTAGTCGATAGAGAGCACTCCACACTGGGAAATATGATCCTGTTATTCACAGACTAGTACCTTTTATTTATACTTCTTTAAACTTGGATTCCAAAATCTGTTTAATATTTCATACCTTTTTAGTTATTTAAAGAATGTGTTTCCATTTCTCTGCAAGAGCTTTTACGAACGCATATGCAAAACCTTTCCTAAAATCCATATTGATTGTGTCTTGTTTTTTCTTTAAGTGGACCCTGCTTAACTGTATTTACCCATGTTCTTACTCACAGTTGCTCCCACTTTTCCCATTCCATCTTAGAGGTTTGGCAGTGCTTAGAGTCAGCAACAAATCTTGTGTTTGTTTCATTAGGAAATACTTAAGCATATTTGCCAACTCTGTTTCATAAACTTCTGAAAAATCACAACCCAGTTTAAGCTTCCCAATGTTCAGCTGGTTCCCTCACTGCAAAGTGACCCTTGGTCTGGCAGTCTTAGTCCAGGCTTCATCACTCCAGAGAAAAATACCCTTAATAAAAATCTTGTGAGCCAGGAATGGCACAGGGAGGTCTCCACTTTGTAAGTTTTATTTATTGTGATTGCAGTTCACCAAAGCTTCATTTTGCATTCCAATTAGTTACTACTTCCCAGTTCCTGCAGTTTTCATAATCACACAAATACAAAATGTAAATGTCTTTTCTTCCTATTTGTTTTCCTTAATCCTTTTCTGGTGGTAGTATATTTGCCATGTAACTCAAGCCCTCCACTTTAATACATGCTGCTTGCATGCATTTTTCTATTACTTGCCGTAAGTGGAAAAAGAAAAAGCTAATGTTCCAATTTCTGTTTCAAAAGGTACTTAAGGCAGAGAATGAATGCATTTCAATGAGATTAAGATTGATAAAATATATTGATACCTAGGAACTTACATGGCGTTTTCCAAGGCTACCCAGAAACTTGAAGTCTAAAGCTCAGATTTTAGGTTGCTTTTGAAGCATCTTTCTGAGTGCTTTTCCCCTGCTTAATGAAGACTGATTAATCTTCATACTTACTATTTTTATTCATGCACCTCTTTCAGTTCATCTCTTCACTTTGTTATGTCATTACACAGTAAGGGCAGACTTTGTAGGATAATCACCATGACTTGCCAAATAGTATCAATGTTCCCTATTATCACAGAGACTGATATTCTCCTATTACTGTGATGATATTTTGTTTTGGTTTTGACATTGTTTTTTTGCACTTTTTCTCATTAATATTCTGGAATTTGAGATATTTCATTACCAGGGATAGGTCAAATAGTAGGAAATGCAGGATGTTTACTGGATAGAATATCATGAGGTAACCCGTAGACCAACCTGCTGAATCATACACCCAACTCCATCAATTTCAGTTTTAACTGCAATATTTTATGTCCTGTTTGCTGGGTAATTTTGACTTGCTTAATGTTCAGCTTAGACTCTGAATTCATGTTTCTTCCTAAATAACTAGCTACCATAAAATTGGTATTTTTAGCTTTCCATTTGCAAGTACTGAATGTAACACAGCTCTCAATTTAATACTTCTCAGCATTTTTACTTCAATCTCTGACTGAATTTCTTGTTTTGATACCACAGTTATTTAGCTTATTACCTGTGGTCTTTGTTGGTTTAGGGCAGTTTTACAATATTTACATTAGACATGTTAAAATTCCATTTTAGAGTCACTTGATCCTTATTTTGCTTTGCTCATTTAAACAGAAAATTACATTTCGTACATTAAAATAAATCTTGAAGAAAACCCACATTCTGTTAAAGCTGATTTTGTTTTTATAGTGGCATACATAGAACATCACTAAGCTCTTCAGAGAATGCTATAGTTATTCATGTTTAAAATTTCATTTTTTTTTTTGTACGCCTGTTTGTTAAAACTAAAATTACTCAAAGTTGATTTAATTTCATGTGCATTAAAATTCCTAGCATCCCTGTAGCTTTTGTTTTTCAGAAAAATAGGACTGACTCTAAAATAAGATGTCTCGTGGTTGTAGCAAGAGAGCTCCCATTGATCAACAAGCAAAACAGGGAACTGAGTAATTATTATTTCAGCAGGATTCAATTTAACTTGCTTCACAAATTATCATAAGTTGTTTTTATAAATTAATCAGAAATTAGGGGTCCAAGACTTACATTTTTAGGAGGAGAAAGAGGCAGACTTTGGGCTAAGATGAGACACAGCTCCAGTCTCTGTAATACCAACTTGGTTCCTCAATAAATTTCCAGCCTTACAAGTGGTCATCTTAGAGTATCATAGGCTTAGTACCCTGGCCTGTGTAACTGCTGGCTCCTCACATCTTGGGAACTCTGCTGGTTTGGGTTTGGTTTGGTTTCCCACTGCAAGTATGGATAGTACGGAACATCTCAGACAACGTGCCAATGGTGAAATGTGGCAGAGGATAGCACTCGTAACTGCATGGCATTAGTAACTAGGTATTTTTCTCTTTGTGTTAAATTTAAGTGTGAATGTCTACTGCTCCAGATGCAGAGAGATCTATTTATTACCGTAATAATACAGTACATAATTGTTTTAAGTCCAGTTATGACTGTTCAGCTTTTCTCTCCCCACAGTCAAACATGATGAGTTAGTGAAAAAGAAGGTAGATTTTTTCCTATTTATTAGATTCTGGAATATTCTTCTTATTGCATTAGATGCATTAAAATTAACCAGAAAAACCTTGTTTTTTATGGGGCTGAGTTTTGTCCTAGACATGAAGTGCATACCATTGCAATAGATAGTTATAAAAGAGAACATAAATCCAACCTGGATATCTATGGAATAATCAGTAAGCTCCTTTATACATTTTACTGAAACCAACATGATGGGCTATGTATCATATGTGACAGAAGGATACATAAAGTACTGAACATAGAAAAGTAAATATATTACATGGAAAACTATTTCAAGTGTGTAATGCAAGAATTACACTGAAAGCGGAATAATCTGTTTCATGTGATGCAGTAGTTATTCTACTGTGTTAAAACTCAGAGCAAAGAGAAAGATATCAGACTTCTTGGGTGCTTTTCATAATGAGGTGTGCTGCGGTGGGGATAGGAAATTGGTATGGGTGCTTTTTATATCAGCAAATAAATGTATTGTAAAATCTGAATCTCACACAATCATTATTATGAACTAGAGAAACTAGAGATGAACATAACTTGGTTCCTGAATCATCATATTTCCAACTTCTCTGATTTTGGTATTCAGATTATTAATACTTTTACTCTCAGATTTCATTCAACCTTGTCAAAGATTGGGTTTTCGCAGAAGTTCCTAATAGTTTACCTCTGTGTTATGATCTCCCTTAGGAGTATATTTCCTATAAGGTACATGCAATGGGACTTTCAAGAGGAGCTGTGTTAAGCATTGTCATTATGAAGGAAGCCCAGCCCATGAGACTAGCTGATAAAGGTGAGAAAGGAGGCACTGAATTAATTAGTATTCATCCAAGAGACTGCATTAGATCAAGTGTGACAAGTCAGTGTCAAGTTAAATTAAAAATAAAGCTGTTGACCTAACAGGATAAAAGTAATAAAATTTGTATGTCACATGAAGAATTAAAATTATATCAGTTTCCACAATGTGGGACGAAAAGAGGGAATATAATTTCAAGTGTCATGATACTGAAATTTTGACCCTCAACTCTTACCGAGGCAGGCAGGCTCTGACTCACAAAGTAGTATGAAATAAAATACTTAATTTCCATGGGCAGAAATAAGTTAACTTGGAAAAAATATTTACATTTTATTTTTATACTAAAGCAGTATAGTTTAACATTTCCTTGATAAAACTTTAATTTTTAGAGGACAGTACTTAACCTGATTTTAATTTCTTTCACTAGCTCTGCTGGTTGCTGCATTTATATTTTCTAAGTCTTCCTAGGATAGGAGCTACAGGATTTTCTTGTTGAGAAAAATACAAAGAATATTGTATTAACAGGGGGAGGGGAAAAAGAACCATTTTATGTTATTCTTTCTGTGGGTTTGGGTACGATCCTGAAAAGTTAAAATTTGTTCTGTAGCTGAGAAAAGGCTTTTGAGATAAATGCAGATTTGAAAATCACTGCTCTATTCTCTAATTAACTATGAATCTTTTATTTTTTTTTTTTAATTCATATGCATTAGAATCTGTTAGTTGAATAGCCACTGAGGCCATTGAACTGAACTGAACCATACTGAATGTTTGGAATTTAATTATCTTAAATGCCTTATGTTTATATGCAGTAGTTTGGCACAGATTTGATTACATAAATAGTAAAATGTTTAGGTAAAGCACTGTTAGCAACTGAATAATGGCAAAAATCAGTGAGACTTTGAAATAATTTAATCAGAGATTGGAGAAACAAAGTTTTGGTAATATCCAACTTCACATGGAAGTTTAAAAAAATCATGTAAAACGTAAACTTGGACTGTTCTTTTTTGTGTGTGTGTGTTTTGGTTTTTGTGTGGGTTTTTTTTTGTTGTTGTTTTTTGTTTGTTTTTGAGGGATTTCTTTAGAGTATATTTTTAGATATTTTGGGTGGATGCTTTGAGTCAGAACTGCAATACAAGCTCTGGTACTCTCTTTTCAAACAGAGAAGGCACATTGCTAGTGGAGACACTACCATAAGCATGCCCACTGCAAAACTCCTTTAGATAAAATCAATCATTATATGAATGATACTGTGATATTTCTTTTAGGATATGTTAGCTTCACCCTCCCTGTATGCCTGTTTTCCAATGATAAAAACTGTGACCTAGAAATGACTGTTTTTCTCCACTGGCTATAAAGGAAATCTGGCTAAATTCAGTGCAATTTGTGGAAATGTCCTGCTTCAAATACTGACCTGTTAAACAAGGGAAGGGGGTTGTATTGGATGACAATTTTACTTACTATGATTTAAGTGGTATTTGTTCACTGTTGCTCATTCCTGTCCCATATCCACATATCCACCCTTTGAATTGTACTAGCGCAACTATTTGTGTGGCCATGAGATGACCTGGAAAGTTTCCCTCTTCCTAATAAAAATTAAGCCTGGGAAATACTTGGGTTTTGCCATATTAGTTACCTAGTCAAGTTCACATCTGTTCACATCTGTTTTCAGAAACTTTTGAGTAAATGGATGATAAGGCAAGGGGCTTTTGGGGGAGGTATTTTTGCAAGAGAAATGCAGGTGACACTACAGCCCATGATCAAAAAGCTTTTAATTATGCGGGAGGAGTGGGGAATAAGCAGCCATCAGACTCCATGGAAATCATAAAAAAATGGAGAGACGTGGAATTGCAGACCTGTGCAATTACGTTATGTTAGATTGTATTGTTTTTAATAATCACTGAAATGTCCTTTCACTGTTGCCTGACACTTACTGAGCAATCTGTGGCACATTAATTCTCATAGCCCCTTCTACAAGTATGGTAAACAGAAGCTTAATCACATTAATTAGAAAAAACCCACTAATATTTAGTATGAATAAGGCTAGACTAGGGTAGAGACTATTAGGAGAAGATGAATATTTAGTAGGTCATGATGAAACATTTGATGAGAGTACTTAAAGATCCATTCAAAATAGTCTTTGACCTGTACGTGATTATTTTGAGACTCTGTGGAGGACAGGAAAAGTCCCACAGGACTGAAGCAGCAGCAGCATAATTTATAGCCTCTAATACTCTCAGTCAGATCCCAGTATTTTCATTACTGACGGTGTTAGAGAGGGTACAGGTATGAAACTGAGGATGAAGTAAGGCTGAGAAGAATTGCAAATACTGTGAAGAGCAGGGTTAGAATTCCTAATATACCTACAAATGGGATGATGTCTAAAACCAACAAGATAAATCCAGTAAAGACAAGAACAAAACTCTACTTTTAGTAGGAAGAAATATAACAAATACATGAAAAAAATAATTATTGGGTATCAGTAAGGCAGAAAAGTATCTGAAGGTTATAATGCATCAGGAATTCTATGTAATTTAGCATTGTGATGTGGTTTCAAAGGAGACAAATCTAACTTTTTGCTAAATTATGGCAATATTTTATAAGGAGGCTATTATTTCATCTGCATTCAGTGCTGTTAAGAGCTCAGCTAGAATTTTGTGTCCCCTTTTGAGCACATCTGCTTTTAGAAAGGTATAGACCAGTGATAGTGCAGTTGTGAATAAGAATGGCATATGAAAAAAAGATTAAGGTAATTAGGCTTGATTGCTCAAAAATAGAGAGCACTGTATGGAGACATAAGAGTTCATGTATAAGATCATTCTATTTTTCCAATCTGTTGCCATAGGAAAGGGTAATTAGGGAACTGCTACACTTTCTGATTTCAATATTAGGAACAAAATTCATCTGGCTACAAAGATATTCAAACAGTGGGAAAATAGAGTTTGGAAGGCTTTTAGATTTTAGAAATCTTTTCAAAGGAGATATATGTATTTAAAACTGCATAAGAGGTTGCATTAGCCTCAAAGAATTTTACATCCTTTCTTATGGTGTAGTTCAGTGAGAGAGGATGCTGTTTCTGTGAGGCATTATTTGAATTTAAAGATCTAGAGGAAGCTCTGAGTTGATAGCAGTGTCCAGCTTATGAGTTTGAATTAGAGCTAGGATGCCAGTATCATTCATTATTAAAAATGTGTTAACATGGAGAGTTTGTGGCAGAGAGGGAAATTACATTATGGGTGTGATCAGCTGGAGGCAGTGGCTGAATATCCTCAACATTATGAAGTCAAAGAGAAAGTCCAAGGTCTTTAGGATAAAAATTGTAACATAATCAGTGCAAAATGTTAAGTGCAGGGATTCAAGAACTGCTGTAAACCACTTCACTGGTAAAGCTTATGAGGGGATCTGCTATTGTTTCCAGCTTTCTGCAGATTTTGAGCCAAAACATGAAAAGACCCAAGCAACAAACAACAGAGCATTCTAATGCACTTTAGCTGATAGTGCTATGAATACACCTGATAAATGCACTGAAATCACATTTAACTTGAAACAATACATTTGACAGCAAATTATTTGAAATAGGAAAGCACAAATCATCACAGTCTCAGAATATGAACAATTAATTTGCAATATAATCAAGTGTCTTCATTTAGACTGTAACAGAAACCTAGCTCTTTCCTTTGTTCATAGCACTGCTGTCATCTTGCATACTGCAGAATTAAAGGAAAAACTGGAACAGATTCATGCAGGTGTGGAGAGCAGTGCAAGTGTCATTCAGGACTCATCACTTTCTTCTTTAAAATGGAGTAAGAAAATCTCACACTGTAGTAACTTCTGAGTGTTGGCACAGTTTCAGATCTGACAAAGTCAAAAATGTCTCAAAAGCGTTAAGGGCTTCATATTGTAGAAACCACTTGGGAAAATTCTTTGTAAAAGCTACAACTTCAAGAAAAGCATCTGTGAGCTCACATTTTCTTAGCTACCAAGGCAAATTGGCCCCATGCCATTGTAATTCCAGAAATATATACAAGAATCTTTAATATTATCCTTAATTTTAATTTCCTGTTGTGGCTAAGAAATTAATAAAGCTATATGTTGGTGTGTATACATAAGTATGCATTGGATGTATTTCTGTGTCCATACATAGATTTGTTGATTTGGTATACACAATGAGATGTTTAGATTTTTTTTTTTTTCCCTGGAAAAAATAAGCAGATATTGTGGCTTTTTCCTCATCCCACTCTCTTTATTTGCAGTGCCATGTATATTTCTGTTCTGCCGCAGTACTTCTAGGCAAGGCTCATCTCTATGGAAAGCATGAGGAGCAATGCTGATTTCTAAGAGTTTTACTTTGTCTTCTGAGCATAAGAAAAAGGAATGCTTGAGCAGGATATGCTTTTACTTTCTGTTGATCTGGAATTAGGCAGAAGTAAATTTATTACACAGGTTCCAGAGGAGGTCACAAGGGAGTTTTCCTCTCTTTTCATTTACCTCTTTTACTAGGTTTTAAAATGTTTACTTTGGAGTGTACGGTATTTATATGCAGTTAAACTGAAGCAGTAGCTGTAGAAAAGAACATCTGGCCCTCTTCAGAAGCAGTATTTTCTCAAAATTGTATGTAATATTCAGTAATGATTTCTGTCTACTGAAAGACTAAGTGAGCACTGATTAGAAGCCGGGTATATTTTAGATTAATTATGTCTTGTGGACAGTGTAGCATATGCTTCAGTATACAGAAGGCTAAATTTAAGGATACAGAAATTGTCTCTTAAGAGTAAATCAAAGTTACAGCAACAAAGTCATCTTAATCCCATCTGCTGTCAGGAAAGAGCCAAACATAAGCCAGCTAAAAATGGATAGGTCTCCCTGATGGTTTACCACAAGTGCTAGGTTAAAGGCAGGACTTGATGATCTTAAAGGTCTTTTCCAACATGAAGGATTCTATGATTCTATAATTTCTTGCTTTATTGTATTACAGTTGTCAGATGTAACCAAGTGGCATGTAGGCAGTGTAACCATAGATACTACTGAGTTTCTTCAACCTTGGTTAGCTTTTCAAGTTAATAAGATTATCAGATTTTATCAGATATTTAGTTATTGGATTTATTACTTCACTGTTCTGTCTCTTTTTTTCTTTTTTTTTTCTTTTTAATATGAAAAAAGATGTATAGCAAGCATCTATAGTCTAATAGCCATTTTATTTAATTCATCTAATTTTCTCTTTCTGTTTTTCCATGAAAAGAACATGTTCCTGCCTGATAAATTCCTGTGGGAATATTGCAGTTCAAGTCTACATCTATTTTGACAGAAACATCAGCGGCAAAGAATATTGAATAGCTAACTGGTAGCTTATATATATATATGAATGCATCAATAGGAAGTATCTTGTGTCATTACAAGCAATGAAAACTATTTCCTTACTCCTTCTGTTAAGGATTAGCATGTAGTAACATTTAATGGCAGTCTTTATTTTAAAATAAAGTAGGGAATGCTTATAAAAAACAATCCCCATAGTTCCCTTCTCCTCCAGTTAGCCATGCTTACCTCCCTTCAAAAGCTATGTTTAGAACATGGTTGATTTAATCAGAAAGAATGCTTGTTCCATTCCTGAGGCATCTGGTATGAGAATTCAAAGGTTCATGTGTATATTATACTGCCTACAAACAAATTAGAGAAGCCTGTGCTAATACTGTGTTTATTTATAGCCTAGCTGTGATTATTACAGTATCTCAACCAATGAGCCCCATCTTGACTGAGAGACATCTATGAAAGAATGGCTGAAGTCAGAGCTTGACACGCGCACTCAGTTCCTAGAGCAGGTTCTGTGGCAGTGCAAGGGGGTTGTGGTGACCCTGGGAGGTTGATTCCTCACAAATAGGAAAGCAGGAGATCTTAAGGGCCAGCACTAGCGACAGACCTCTGCTGGCATTTCAGTGTTGACTGATGTCATGTGAAGGGGTGATGTAGACATAAGTACACAGTAAACAGGAGGGCTCAGCTTCAGTTGCAGAAATAGTCTACATTCAGTGCATAAGGACAGAAGCCCAAACCTATAACTTCTCTTTTGGCCCAAGAAATACCTTTCTGTGAGTCTAATCACTGACATGTTTAGGAAGAGGAGGAGACTGTAATCTGGGTCAGCCCATCTTTTCTTTCACAAGTGAAAATTTGTCTGCCTACAGCTGTTGCCCTTTGTGGTAGTATTGACTACCCATATACTTGATCAGTCCAAAGCTTTCTGTCTCCCCTCACAGATCCAGCACGGAGACCTGTTTTATCCTTATGCATCCCTGGGAGGTGACTGAGATGCTAAAAAAGGAGCAATGAGAGACCTTTAAAAAAGGAGCAATGAGAAACCTTTAAAAAAGTCTTCTAGCTGGATAGAATAAATATTAGAGCAAATTTTCCTCCGATGCCCAAAGCATTAAATCTATTATCATTTCAGAACTGAAATGGAAGTCAAGAGAGCTGTGTCTTGTAGCCCAGAAAATACTGTCTTTGCCATAACCAGTAGAAGGCCACAGAGACATTTGTTTTAGCAATTGTCTAAGTGGCCAGGTGCCTTCCATCTTACCTTTGTGTGAGCTGAAGCTCTATGAACATGAATGAAAAAGGTCCGGCAAACCTTGGTTGGACTAGAGGATCTAGATGATCTTCCAGCCTGCATGGTCCTGTGACTCTGTGACAATGTAGATCAAATGTCTGGAACACATGAAACAATTGTTTGCTACTGGTGATGTAACCTATGCCTACCTTATTCCGCAGGATATTTCAAAATCAAATGGATTTGAGTTTGATGCATTAACCTTGTTGATGCCCCAGGATCTAGAGAATGAAAAAAAAAAAGGGTTCATTAGCAGAGACACTTGCTAATCTCTCTCTTACAGTGTGTCATATGATGTATGACTGGAGAACATGAAGGTGCTTACTGGGCTGCTTGCCATTGCACATTGCAGAACCTGCCAGAACCTAGGTATAGAGATCAGGCATTTTCTGTGTCCTCAGGGCATCTTCTTTGATTTCCTGCAGGACACAGGCACTAGCTTTCTGCATCTGTCATCAGGTGAAAGGAAGGAAGCATTTACTGAGCTATTATCAGATTAAGCATCCAGTGAAGGATCCCAGAGTTATGAAAGTGAAACAATGCCAATATTTGACAATATAAAGCAAAAAAACAAGGTTTTTTGCTTGTTGGCATTAAGCCAGTGTATTGTACTTAAAACAAATGTGCTTGGTTTTGAATGTGCTACTCCCTGCTGTAATCACTAGAAAGAAAGGAACATTTCAAAACAGTGTTGATCTTATTAATGTCTTGCTTTATGTAAGAAACAGAATACCTTTTCATGAACAGTACTGCACCAGTTCTGCATGTGTTCCATTGAACTAGCAGCTCCCTCTGGACCCAGAGCCCTGCATGCCACACAGAAACCCTGTTGATGTCCTTCACTGCCAAATCACCCATTGTATGTACCCTGAGATGAGGACGCCTCCTGGATATTGCAGCAATATTTCACCTAACAGATGGGTTTATAATGCTTGGTGAGCGCTACTACCCTGCAGAAATGGATCAAATACCCAAACAGCACAAACTGCTGGCCATGGCAGACATTCTTGACTAATCTCTACCCTCTAAAAGTTTTCGTGGAGTAAAGGAGCTTCTTTTCAACCTTTCAGGCTCCCTATAAAGCATCCTTCATTTTCACACAGGTTCTCCCTCTAATACCTCTCTGCCTCTTTTCCAGACTACAGTGAAACTACCTAGAAAGGTTACATGCCTTTCTAGAAAGCTGCAAGGCTTGATACCTGGTTTGTAACCTGTTGTCAAAGGTTACTGCTCTTTGTCTCTTTAATGATGTGTTCACTCACAAATTACTTCAAAGGTAGTGGTAGTGAATTTTATGAGCTCTGCATTATAATAATATAACAGGATCTTATTGAATTTTACTTTCTTTTATATAGGAAGGTATCATAGAATCATTTAGGTTGGAAAAGACCCTGAAGGTCACTGAGTCCAACCATTAGCCTAATAGCATCCATCATCAATACTGCATTCTTCTTCTTCTCAAACTTAAGTCAGTCTAACCCTTAGAACAGCACCAAAAGCATCATGCTGATATTATTCTGAAAACAGCCTATTTTTGACTCTACACACTAAATAGTATGCGTATGTTCTGTTTATTTTCTATGTATATATTAGCCCATATCAGAGAAGACAGCTTTTGATCATAGCAGGCATGAGAGTCTAGTTACATTGTTACATGAAGTCTCTCATTTAAGTAGTAGCAGACAGGAGTTATATAAAGCCTCTTATTTCAAGTACTAGATGACAGGAGCTTTTTCCAAGTTCACAAGAGGGCATTTTAAGACTTGACACTGAAATATGCTATTTGGTTGTATCATGTCATGTGTCATATCTTTCTTGTTACAAGAATTGGTGAGCTTGTGCTGTAGCATAGCAACTGTCTGGAATCCAAGTTTGTTTAATAATGTCCTGTATGCTTTTTGAGGACACTACTTGGTATGAGAGTTTTAATAACTCTTTTGCTCTTCCTTCCTCTGTCTCATGCCTCTCCATTTTATTGTGCTGTAGAGTTCTGGTTATGGTCTGTTAGAAACTTAATTCCAACTGCATTGTATGCCAAAGTACACACAAATTTAATTTCTGCAAGTCCTATTTCCAGGGCAGAGTTCATCTCCTTTTTATTTCATAGTCTGCTGTTAGACTGATAACTATGGAAGAAGACCAGCTTGCTGGTCTCCTTCATATAATGGAACAGTGATCTGCATTTGGCAGGAAAAAAAGCAAGCTCTTTCCCTGTGCAGAGATAACCTCACAGCTACCCACCCTCTGAGCAGACATTGCTGAGGAGGTGTCATCTTTTACTTGTGTTCTTTTTGGCTTGATTGATCTTTGTCTGGATACAGTCCTGTTCGATTTAATGTTGAAATCTTGAATGCAAAAGTCAGGGAAATCTTCTGTAGCAGTTTCCTGTGACTAGACTGTGAAAATACAAATAGCAAATACTTTACCTTATTGACATTCCAGCCAGTTGTGGCTCACAAGAGCTATTAGAGGCTTCCTCCTGTTAGTCTGAAAAGCCTTTACATAATGGGGTGGAAAACTGCTTTGTGAAGGGACACAAACAGCTCTTCACAGAATTCTGAAAATAGCAACCTGCCTTCCTCATTTGTAGCACAGTAGGGGCAAGCTCAGCAATTACTCTGGTGACTAAAGTGCTGATAAAACAGCACTACTTGCCCTAAGGAATCTTGTAAATAAAGCTCTACAAGGCTGTCCCAATCTTGTATGGGATAGCCATGGCAATAGTCCCAGATCTGCCAGCAGAATTGGGAGATGCTTGGTCAATGCCTATGCAGACTTGCACAGACACCCTCAGTGGCAGAAAAGACTGAAAACCCAGGGTCCCCTATATTTACTATTCATCCTGTTTTCCTGCTTTGTTATCCGTAGCTTACAAAGGGCAGAATGTATGTACTTTGAAATGGTAACTGAGGCAAGAGCTGAATTACCATTGGCAAGCCGTCTTAGCCATAGGCTTTTATTTCAGTCACTTGACTCATCTCTGGCTAGGTTTTCCAAGTCTCAGTAAATACACTGGATGGTGGTACATGCTCCTATTGCTGCCTACACTTTTATCCATCTGTTACCATGGCACTATTCCTACTTAGAAGTTGGTCGGACCATTACACTAGATTACAGGTGCCAAGTGAATGTGGGTTTACGCAGTTACAAAAGCTCTTCTGCAGGCTATCTCTGCTCTAAGATAAAATTGCCACATTGATGCCACATGCTTCCTTACCTCGTGGCATCTGTTGATGCTGAAATGCCAAAAAAACCCCACCCCAGTGTTGTTTCTTGTAATTTTGCAAAATTATTTCTTGTATATGTTGACAAATTTATTGCCAGTATTTAACAGAGATGTTTCATGAAGTCATGTCTTCTTCCAAATACAGAATCCCCTTGCTGTTGTTTTTCAAGCAGGCTCAGTAGCTATACTAATGAAGCTATAGGTACCTCAAAGTGCTTGATAACTAAGTCTTGTTGCTACAGCTCTTCAGCATGCTATTGTTTGATTACAGTTTCATCACAGAACAGTGTTTTTGATGCAGGATATCATACTTCTCCTGTGTAATTTTATTTCTTTACTTGACCAATTCTTTTACTTGATCAATTTATTTAAACTAATTGCCTGGCAAAGGATAAAGTTATCTTAGAGTAAGTTATAAAATGTGCTCAAAGACATGATCAGATATGAGTTGAATTGTAGCAGCTTGACAAACTACTGCTGTTCTGAGTTGTGATACCTACCCATATACTCGAGTACTTACCCTACTCATCAAGCGCACAATCTGTGAGTTTGCAGAAGAAATCAAGTTGGGTGGGAGTGTTGATCTGCTTGGGTGTAGGAAGGATCTACAGGGGAATCTGGACAGGCTGGATCAATGGGCCAAGGCCAGTTGTATGAGGTTCAACTGCACTGTATGAAGTCTTCATTGCAAGGGTTGTCAAGCTCTGGAACAGGCTGCCCAAGGAAGTGATAGTCACTATCCCTGGAGGTATTTAAAAGAGGTGTAGATGTGGTGCTTAGGGGTGTGGTTTAGTGGTGGACTTGTCAGTGCTGAGTTGAGGGTTGGACTTGATGATCTTAAAGGTCTTTTAACCTAAATTATTCTATGATTCTATGTTAGATGTCCACTGTTAAATGACTGCAAAGAAATCAGTATCACATTTTAATGAGTTAGCTCATGTCAGCTGAGCTGCATTAACAGATGATAAAACAGCATTCATTGTTACAAATGTGATATTAAATGTGAATGTGTCACATTTTAAAATTCAGGCAGAGTAGAAATTAATGTTTAGTCAGTTTGTGTGGCTATGCTGAAAGCTAAACCACAGTAACATGATTGTTTATAACTATACTGTGTTAAAATGCATTAGACTAAACATCAGTAGAAATAGTGTAATCATGATTAACTGTTGTGTTTTAATTTGCAATGGAATGGCCTGAAAGTGCACTTGCTTATAGTTGCACGAGCTTCTCATGAGTGCTTGTTTGTTGAGCACCATATTGTGACTGTGTTCACTGATGTGTGTGAATCCTTGTTTATAAATACTTGTAGTTTTCTTCTATAACTTATGTTTCTAACAAGTTTTTCATTGCTTCTTAATAAACTTAAATTGAAGAGAAAATGTAACTACTTTTTAGACCAAAGAATAATATGACCTGTGTGATTGCATTTTATATCTGCCATGTATTTTCTGTCATCATTTGTAGGAACATTACTGGCTTCTGTTTATTCCTATTTTAAATTATATTTGAACCTTTTAACTTCTTAGTGTTGTTATCATGATATTTATTTAATATTTAAAAAGAATTTGAAGTCACAGGTTGCACTATAGTGGGCGTGTATTTTTTGATACAAAGTTCAATGATGAAATGTCAGGAACTTAAGACATTGAATTGGCTTTTAAGTTTTCCTATTCTCTTCCTGAGCTTCACTGTGGCTCTTGAGACTGGGTGGGATTCTGTTAACGATTGCCGTCCCTAAATCTACTTGCCTGCAAGTAGGTATCAAACCTCCTGTTTCTTTAAGGGAAGATCCAGTCAGTCCACCTAATGAAGCCTAAAGAGAGAGTTAGGTAGACTACAGAGATGCCACTAAGAATATGTTTTAGTGAGAGTTCTTTATAATGTAAACTCAGAAAACTAGACTAGGATCAGGTGACTATACATAGGTACCTGATACCTAATCACTCACATGAAGCTATGTTTATTTATATCAACACATTTTCGCTCGCCATGCAGCAGTTTGGTGGTTAATTTCTGAGCACCACAAAAAGATGTCCTATTTGTTGACACTTCGTATCAGTGTTAAGCAATCATGTCTTTGCACATTGCTTGTCATTTCAGACATGTGAGATTAATCAGTGTCTTTCATAACACCCTTCTGGAAATGGAAATTCTTAGTACACTTATCTCTTCCTCTCACTGTTTCTTGTTCTTACTTTCTGTGCATGTCTGTGAGAGAGACTGTCTAAGGACTTTATCTTTAATGGAACTGTTGCTGAATTAAATTAAATGCTAAAATAAACATCAAATAAGTTCTCTAGAGTGGAAGTGAGTTAATGTTTTCTGAATGTTGGCTGAACAAGAAGGTAAATTATGTCTTAGCAGTAATTATAAGAACCACTCCATAGGAACAAAAAGATTTCAAACTTCAGACATGATTAAAAACATTTGAGAAAGTTTCATGTTGGAACTGAGTAGGAAGTGTTTTCTTTATTACCCCAATCTCTTGACATTTACAAAATATTCCAGGTCAGAGATTTTAAAACTGTTTAGAAGAGACAGTTGCATATTTACGCTCTACCTGATTCAAGCAAAGACTGATTCTTCACATTTTTGCAAAGTCTGTAGTGGATTACTTTAATGTCTTTTTTTTTTTTTTCTAATATTATAAGTTGCATAAATAATTAATGTAAAATTTAATTCAAAATGTATAATTGCATTCAAAATGGAAATGTAGCACTCTGATATCTTTGATAGCTCTGTATCTCTCTTCTAAATTTATGGATATCGGTATTTGTTGTATTTCTATGAGCACTCTCTGATACTGTCCATATCAGAAAATCTGAGAACACTATCAAAGGTGATACACTTCTCCAGGAGAATAAGCATTTCAAAATCTGAGTGTGCAAGAGAGACTTTGAAATACATCGTGCCATCTAATATAAAAAAAAAAGATACCATAGTAATTTCATTTAAAATGCTAACTTCTAAAATATCGGTCTGTGTTAATATGTAATCATTAGTCATTTCTTGATCATTTGGAGAAAGTGCTGGTAGAATTAATTATGGACAATATATCATACAGATAATTTGTCTCTTTTGGACCATAGGAACTAGAGTTACATTAATTAAAGCTTTTGTTGCCCATTTGAGATTGTGTTCATGTCAATGACTAAGCATTTTATGATACAACATTTTAATGATTCACATAAGAACATGTCACAAAGTGACTCAAACCATGTATATCTCCATGAATAGGGTGGTGGTACCACATCTGGTGCACCTTAAATTTAGGTCTAATTTACCTCATGCAGCAATGAACAAAGAAAAGTTTCTCCAGTCTGAAGTGATTTCCTCTGACCTTATCTCAACGGCAAGAAAAATGTGTGAATTACTCTTTCGAGCTCCATTAAGGCATTTCAGCAGATGGCTAAAACAGTGACATGCTGCTTGTCAGCCGCTTTCCATAGGAGTAACAAAAAGCAAAAACCTTAACTTGTCTGAGTGATAACAAAGGAGGTGATAAACATGAATCTGTCCCTAGAATCCAATCAGTTCTTTGGCGAGTTTTCATATTGAAGCTAAAGGTTCTTTTCCTATTAATTACTAGGAAATTGCATTTTGTGGTATGTCATGCATAAAAAACTCCATACACTCTATAAGTAAGACACTAAGCAAATTGTTTTCAAAGATGCTGAATCACACTCTCTATTAATTCAGATGCACCTTTGATTATGAATGCTGTGAGTGCTCTAGGTTCTGCAGTTTTTGTGTTATAAGAATATACTAGTTTAGCTCTGATTTGTAATGGGATTTGTACTTTCACATTGCCATTTGTGTGCATTGCAAACAGATAGAAGGGAGGTAAATGTGCATGTGGTTTTAGTTTTTATTTTTCTATGTAGAAAAAAACAGTGGTATATTCTAAAAGGTATAGCCTAAAAGAGAAATATATGACGTAGAAAACTGAATTTGATAGTTTTTATTGTAGTTTCTAGCTAATTTCTTAGGTATACTCATGACCATCACGTTACACATTATTACATGTTATTACATCACGTGTAATAACACATAGCACACAAGCTGCTGATGCCTCTGTGTTGCTGATGGAACTTCTAAAGCTGTTTTGAATGTTACCTTAAGTCAGAATCAATTCTATTAAAAACCCCACATGGTTGATTCTCTGAACTTCAGTGACCTCTGATCTTCTCAGTGAACTTCATTTCAATGAGCCACGTCTAAACTGACAAACCAGAATGTTGTCAAGAAGGCTGCTGTCCTAGCAGAGTAATAAAGATGAAAATAAAATGAAATTTCCATCTACAGAAATGGCCTGTGCTACAGAGAGGCTTTCGAGTTGAAGGCTCATTGACTTGCAATAATACATGAACATTTCTGAAAAAGGGACTCTAAAATGTCTTTAATTTTTACCATTAATTTTGCTGAATAATTTTAGATGGTAAAATTAAACAATAGAGCATGAAAAATTGATTTAAATGTCATCTAGAATTGAAAAATCTGAATGTTTTGTTTTCCTTGTTTAGCTCTATATTCTCCCCCTGTTTCTAAACACTCATAGATAGTAATTGACACTGTCAAGTGTTTAGTTACTCAGTTTATTGGATTCTTCACTGTTCATAGTCAAAATGGTTTCCCAATTGCATGTAGGTATCAGTGATGACTTCCTCTACATGTATTTTCATGCAGGTATGTAGCCAAGGTTGTCGTCTTCCTTTTTTCTTCATTGTATTTTTTTTTTAAATTTTCTTCATACCACAATTTACTTCTAATAGAAATTGTAATTCTGCAGGTTCAATGTAGATTTTCTTCTATACAATCATGTACTACAGAGCTAAACTAAGCAACATGATTTAGAATCATAGAAGCATAGAATAGTTAGGGTTGGAAAGGACCTTAAGATCATCTAGTTCAATCCCCCCTGCCATGGGCAGGGACACCTCACACTAGACCATGTCATCCAAGGCTCTGTCCAGCCTGGCCTTGAACACCGCCAGGGACGGAGCATTCACAACTTCCCTGGGCAACCCATTCCAGTGCCTCACCACCCTCACAGT
>JANHGB010032613.1:0-23218 GCA_026283785.1 Coracopsis vasa | reverse complement strand
GTAGGAGGTGTCCCGGCCCATGGCAGGGAGGTTGGAACTAGATGATCTTAAGGTCCTTTCCAACCCTAACTATTCTATGATTCTATGGGTTTTCCTTGCTCAGGGGAGGAACTAATTTTCTATGAGGGGCATCTCACACAAAATACTGTGCCATCAGGAAATATAGCATGCATAGTATATTGGAAATGCAAGATTAAGCTGGTTTTTATAGGAGATTGGACTCTATATAGGAGACCCCTTAACCTTGCAAAGCCTGTTTTGGTAAGACTTTGTACTGAACATCATATATGAAGTCTCAAAATTCTATCTGATTTAGTGGATTTTGGTTTACTAATTTCCAGGAGCGTAGACTTCCTTATATGCTGTTTAAACCAGAGTCTTCCACAAATAAAACTTCATACCCTTTAAATGCCAGTTCATTTGAGTTCAAATGTCACTGTTCTCTGAAATTATAGGGAGATTTCAGTGGGGAGAGTCACTTTTACATAAGGAGAAATACCAGGGATCAGCAGGAGTGTAGGGGGAGGTAATAGCAGATGAAATCTTTCACTTTTGGAGTTCTGGTGAGGCCTGTGATACTACTTAGCATGACATTAATATTTGTTGCTGTTTGAAGTTTAATTATCTTGAGATCTGTCTCTGCATATGTGATTATTTTGGAAGGTTTCTGAACTACACCCTCAGCTAAGCAATAGAAGCTGATCAAGTGCATATTCCCAGGCCACTGAAATGTTGACTAAAGCAGAATAACTTCAGTCAAACTGAAGGTTAACATGAATTGAAAAACACCTGTTTTATTCAACATCTTAATGGAAAAGGAGTGCTTACCAACGGACAGCTAATGTTTCACAGAGTATAAAGGTGTCAAGCCCCACATGGCACTGATCTCCTGATAAGAGCTGAGGCATACTGTAAGATAAACCTGAGAAAGTTGAAGCCATGAAGACTGATCCAGTCAAGGAGGTGCTAATTTTCTTATCTCCTGTGTGCTCCAGGTAATTAATACATTCTCAGCCTCCACACCAGTTGCTCACTGCAGTTGCTTACTGCTTTCCTGCTGTACTCCTCAACCTGTGCTGCCTTACTGGGATGCTTCATCAAGAGACTGAGTCTTGCTCCACCCAAAACAGAATTGGAGCAGTGTGAGTGTGTGAACATATTATGTTTTACATAATGTGTTTGTTGGTGGTGGTTTGATTCAGTTTTTTTTTATTATATACTATACACTGTACTTCACATATCTAGACCTCTTGGTAAAGATGGCACTTAATATCTAGTTCAACTCAAGCCTACAGATGCTTTAGAATATCCTTGCTGTTGCCCTCTCAAAAATAAACATACTTCAATACTTTAAATTCAAAAACTTTTTGGGAAAAAAATAAAATACAATAAAATACTACAAAAATCTTTTTGTTTTAGTATGCACAATTTTACTCAAAGTACAGAAGTAAAAACTTCCAGGCATAATGGAAGACTATAAGATGAAATTCTGGTTTTCAGAATTCTGGTATTCTAGCATTCAGGGGCAGTAATAGCAGCAACGATAGATAATCCACAATGAAACTTACTGGAGGAAAAAAAAAAAGTTTCATAACATAAAGCTTAGTCCACAGCCTAGATCACAAAACTTAAACCAAATATTTAAATCTTTTCGTAAAATTACATCTTGATTCTTAAGGAATAATGCAGAGCAAATGCTTAATCCATAATGGTGACAAGGAAGGAAAAAATCAATAATGACCAAGAAACAGGTTGCAGAAAGCTACTGAAACAATGACACTGTGAAGCAAACCATCAGCTAATGTCCACAGTTATGGCTGAAGCAATAAGGAGTAAACAAACACAATCTTTTGTTGACATACCTATTCCCCAATTCCATTGCTATCACTGCAAATAATATTAAAAAATTTCCAAAGGAATGAGGAAAATGTAAGTAACGATATAAATATTTGGCACGAAAGAGGTGTAGTCCCCCCTTCTCTCCCTTTTTCCCCAGTTACAGTTCAAACCCATACAATCAGGATTGAATAGACTCAGGGAGAACTGATATCTCATGAATAATACTATAATTTCAAAGAAAGCTTAGCGCAAAGCAGGTTTGAATAACAACTTAAAGGAACCAGATTACTCCAGGAAGACACTAAAAAGACACCAGCAGCATCTATTTGGGAAATTATCAGAAGTAAAAGGAAACTGAAAGAGGCGGATCTTATGTTTTGGCTCAATTATTTAGCTGAAATAAAGCATTACACCTAATTCAAGGGGTGCAAGTAAAGTCTCTGAATCTACAGAATGTAGACAGTTATCTTCTCCTATCCTTGAGAAGTGCTCAACTATAAAGGAACTAAAATGTTTGTTAAGTATTTCTACACTTCTTTGGAAAATGCACTGTCTTAAAGAGTGCAGATACAAGTATTGATCAAAAAATACATGTTAGTCTGGAAACTAGATGATCTTAAGGTCCTTTCCAACCCTAAATATTCTATGATTTTATGATTCTATGAATGTTAATAGAAATTAGTATTCATATGCTTATCATAGAATAGTTAGGATTGGAAAGGACCTTAAGATTATCATAGTATCATAGAATCTTAGAATAGTTAGGGTTGGAAAGGACCTTAAGATCATCTAGTTCCAACCTCCCTGCCATGGGCTGGGACACCTCCTACTAAACAGCGTCACCCAAGGCTCTGAGCAGTCTGGCCTTGAACATCGCCAGGGATGGAGCATTCACAACTTCCTTGGGCAACCCATTCCAGTGCCTTATCACCCTTACAGTGAAGAACTTCTTCCTCATATACAATCTAATGCTTGCACTTCTAATGAAGGATTTTTTAATCTGTATTCACCTATAATATTTCTTACAGTAATCTGAATTTCAAGAGTATAAATGACATAACTATCTAGCATAACTCAAACTATTTTTATTACAGTCAGACTGCTATTTGAAATTCAAAGTATATTAGTTACTTTCTTATAAAGATATTGCATATGTATTGTTATATGAAATATAAATAATGATTAATAATGTATTTATTTACTGCCATTATGTGAGAATTCTTCATTGTGAATTCAAAAATTATTTTTTTGATTAAAACAACATTCAGTCTAAAAAAAAAAATCCCTCTGGAAAGCAAAGTGAATTTTGAATAAAAGAGCCTGCTAAGCATTATGGAAGGATTAAATAGCAGAGAGATTTAATAATTACCATTGAAAAAGTACATTTACATTATGCAGATTTGCTATGTATTTTCTCTTCTGACATCCTTTCCACTATCATTTAGTGAAAATCCTTTTTTCTTTTTAATCTGAAGCAATCATAACTAAAAAAATAATAAATCTTAAAAGCAGGAAAATCTTATGTTTAGGTAGTAAATAATCAATAACTGTCTCAATAATTCCCCTCATCACATGCTCTCAAGAATGTAGAATATTGAATTTACATATTATGCAATTTAATCTAAAAATTACTTTGATTTTAAAACAATTTGAATTAATTTTAACTATCATGTCATGTAATTCCTGAAGTATCTTCAAATTGGATGCTGCATCATATTTCTAGGACTGAGACATGGTGCATAGTAAGATATGAAAAAGATTTCTGTCTTTTCCTTGCTTTCTTTCTCCTCAAAATTTTCTTTTTTCATCAAAGTATAAATTGAAGTATAAATGCAGGAGTAGTGATAGAAAATTAAATTCTGATAAGAAATAGGCAAATATTGAAGAAAATGTTATTAGCATTGTGAATTGCAATTTGTGAAACCATTTTAGCTTGATCTTGCCTTTCACAAGTCAAAATAAGACATAAACCAAATTCATCATAAAGAATGAAGCAAATAATAATTTAATTCTCTCATCAAAAGATGATCCTCCTTTTCACTTCTCTAATCTGGAATTTCACAGGATTAGTATCATCACAGATTAAATGCAAGAACTTTACAAAGATCCAAAACCGTGAAGCATTGAAGAAAAGCAGTTTATGACTTATAAATCAGAAAAAAAAAAAATAAGAGCTAGGCATGCCAAACCATCCGAAGTATTCTTGAGAAAAGAAAACCAGACAAACAAACAAACAATAAAACCCTGCCAAAATGTAAGTAATGCCATATAGCTCAAGAAACTATTTTTGTGTAATCTGGAAATGACATGATCTGGAAGCCAGACATAAGTAGTAAAAAATAATCTGTGGTATAGGAAAGGAACATTGGCAAAACAGAACAGAAATCTGTAAAGGTTAATCAGCAGATTTTACGTGAATGTATATCATATTTCCATGGATTTTGTCCATTTTTATTTTACTATCTAATAAGAGGCCATATGTTTAAAATTTTCAGACCTGCAATGCATATAGAGATTTAAATTTTAATTGCGTAGCTGTTGGAAGGTGAAAATTACTCTAGAGTATGCGGAGACAATTTATTCATGAGTAGGGTTTTCGTTTGGGTTTGGATGGGTTTTAGGGGTTTTTTGGGGGCGGTTTTAGTGGGGTTTTTTATCCTTTAGCCTTAGCAAAGGGACAACTTTTCTGATTTTTTGGGGCAAGGCATAAAGGAGGCAGATATGTGGGACGAACTTTGGAATGGGTGCCAATTAAAAGCAGGAATATCTAAAATATCCCTAGTAGAAATTATACTACTTTTATATATGTATATATATATATATATATATAAAAATTCCTGCATATCTAACTTAAACAGGTTGCTGACCATATGTTGGCATTATCAGAAAGCCAGCCTCAGCTGCTGTTTTTCAGCAACAGTAAAATATAAATTTTGTACTGGTGTTTATATATCTTTTGTCCTAATTCATATGTCTTTCTTTGCTAAACCTCTGTACTCTCTTCATAAGCCAGGCAGTCCTGTAGCTGTACCATTTCCTTCCATTCATTTTTCGGTCCATTTCAATTGAATGATCTGAAGTAAAAAAGTAGAAAGCTCTCACTGTTTTCTAACCTTTCCTAAGAGATGACCTTTCCATTAGATGTGGTATAGTGACCTACACTGTTGGGAGCCTGTTAAAGACAGTTGGTTTGCCATTTCCCAAATGGATTTGTTTGTCTTGAAAATGAATCATTAGCTGTCTGCAAGTCAGTTCATTGCTGCTCCTATCAAAAGTTTTAAGGCTCTTGAAGTGTTGGAAGTTAGCCAGCAAGATTTTATGTTGTGTACAAATTCCATTTCAGAGCTCGGACCTGAATTCTTTATAGCGAGATTACTGATATCTCAATTACTCAGTCTCCATGGGAGTGAGACTTTGGACCATTCCAGGAAGTGAAACGAATGGTGATCTTAAATGAGATTAACCATGTCAGCTCAGGAGAAACTTAAGTCTTATACTATCATCATCATTTCTTAAAGATGTCTTTCAATTTGTTGAGGCTAAATTCTTTATATGCTCTTTTTTTCAAAGTAACTAAGTTTACCAAAGTCCAGAAATATACAGGTAATTTTAAATAAATATTCTGATTTGTTGTTTTAGCTTCTTTTTAGCTTGTTTTGTAAATGCCTTTTTATTGTCTTTTCTCTCTTTTGGAGATGAAAAAGATACATTTAATATGCAAATTTTTCATACTGCATTCTTAATCATACAAAATGTAAATATTCATGTACAGAAAGCTGGGGAAAAATCCAAAACCTGGTAATTTAGCTGCAAAAATATGAGCATACATAGGCCATACTGAAGGTAAACAGGCCTCCTACAAAGCTAGCTAGTCAAAACAACTCCTGACACAAGGTAGTAATGAATATCTCCACGCCTTATAACTTACCTAGGAATCATAAATAAGTAAGGAACTTACCTAAGTAATCATAACTTACCTAGGTTCTGTTTTATTTTGTGGCCTCCAGACAGACAATGTACCTCGTGCCCTCTGCAATACTATGGTCAGTGACTGGTAGAGTGTCCATGTTACACTGAAGTTGGGAAAGAGTTTACTTCTGTAGTGTAATCTTCTGTGTGACATTTTGCATTTCCTGTAGAGTGCAAAGTGGTTGGAAAAGACAACTTGGCAAGATGGGGATCTAGTTTCTGCAAAAGGATTGCTATTTATATTTCAAAAACATAGCCACATATTTAATGTTTATGTTCATAGATACATATATACATATCAATGTAAGCCATTGTACATATACATGAAAGTCAGTTGTCGTAAAAGAAAATCAATCAGTTAAACCCATGTTTTTCAGGTTCTAAAGTATTTTCACTTTCAGAAAAAATAGAATACATTGGTCTCATTTATTCTCCATGTGACCGTGTTCAGTTTCAGCTTTTTATTTAATTTTTTTTAAGTACAGGAATTTCTTCATTGTGAGTTGGAAGTGTTCCCAGCTTTGTATATTCTTAAATAAAATCTGTGAAAATAGAATTTCATAAAAGGAAAGTCTAGAAGTGAAGAAAACAACACAAAACAAAACACCTTTGGGGTACACTTTTATTTATTTATTTTCTAAATTACAGGAAATGCATTTAACAGAAATTTTCACTGTTTGCTCAAAGAAGGCCATCCATATAAGATACTTGATGAAAGAAAAACAACTTGGAAAATCAGAGCATATGGCAGTAAAAGAAAAAACTTTTTCTTCTCCCCTTGAAACAAAGATATCGATTATTTTTTAATGTGTGAAAATAGAGCATGATGACTCCATTTACTGTGGATCCATTTTTACCGGAATATGAATATTAGTGTGATTTTTTTTTTAATAAAGTGTTTAGGTGTGTTCATGGAAAAAGAGTAGATGAAAATTAAGGGTAACAACATTTTTGCTTTATTAATGTGGGTTCCAATCTCACTTCCCAAACTGAAATGATTATGGCCGTGCAAGAGTTTAGTCTGTATGAAACTTTCATTTATTTTATTATCCTCCTGATTATCAATATATACTCTAGAAAGATACAGCACCCCCATAACTGTGAAGTTCCTAAGCCATCAACAGTAGCATGTATCATAAGACATACAACCATCAACACTAATTCAACATTTGTGAAGTTATATGATTAAGGATTACCAGAATTCCTATCTTCTCATCCCAACTACTAGCAACTTTAAAAAAAACCTAAGCAAGAACCTCTTCCTCATGAACTTGTGTTCAGTGAAAGAACTATTCTGTGGGTCAGTGAATTCTTTAGTGTCCTCCTTCATTTATTGGTTTGTACCTCATGATAGCTCATAAAACTGTCACCACGGTTTAAAAATCCAAAATTGTTTCTGAGACCAAAATGATCAAATCTAACCGGAAGCAACTTCAGATCACACAAAAATTCAAAAGCACAAGTTTCACAAGTTTCATGGCATGCCTTCAAGTAAAGTAAAGGGTCTATAATGTGCATGGCAAGTTATACTCAAAACCAGGTCCAAAACTGATTTTCTGACTTCTTCAGCCTGCTCTAGGGGAAGGGGTCCCAGGCCATGGTAGGGGGGTTGGAAGCAGATGATCTTTAAGGTCCCTTCTAACCCAAACCATCTGATGGTTCCATGATTCTATGATATACAGGTAGGTACTCCAGCATAAAAATATATGCATTCTTGAGTACAGTATATGCTTTAAAAAAATCCAGTATTTTATCCATGGACACATCTAGTATCACAGGGTTTAGTTTGATTTAGTTTTAGGAAATTTTGAGGGGGCTTTTTTTAACAGGAAATGCTCAAAATTGCTTTGGAGTCAGAACCTGAATCATGTGTAAAAAAGACAAGAAACCGAAGTGTTATAAAAAGTTTAAAATGAGCATCACCTTTTTGGAAACATGGACCTCCCCACCCAAATAAGAAGCTGAAAAAAAAGAGGGGTCAGATCTAAGAATTTCATCCATAGGTATAATGTATGTTGGTAAATTAGCTGCAGGTATGCATCTGGTTCTGTCGTTACTCCTTCAGATGTAGTATGCACCAAAGCAGATGCAAAGATTAACAGTAATGGGTAGATTAACACTAATGCATAGAGATGTTGATTGCAAGAAAGAGAAAGCATACACTATTTTGTTACCTGAGGACTAGCTCCTCCGTACATACCCTCACTATCTAGAGTTAATTTTTCCCCTTATTAGGGTTTACTTAATCCCTCTTAAAAGCTTAATTTTTAACTTTGTCTGAATAGTTATCTTAGTTTCCTCAAAATTAATGTAACCCAAATTAACTCTCTGATGACTCTACCATAAATGTATTCTATATGCACAATAAGAATGGGAAATGTGAACCCTCTTTTCAGAAGTATCCACTGTGGCTCTGGCACAGGTGAGCATAAAGTCTATGCATTCAGCTTTTTTTTTTTTTCTGGGGGGGGAGGGCTTAATTTGGAAAGAAATAAAGGAAGAAATGGTTTTTGAGAGTCATCTCTTGATTTGGCACCACGAAATAATTTGCTTTAGACTTTTAGGGAACAAAATAGAATGGGGAGAGACTGCAACAGAAATAACAGTTTCTGATTATTCTGACTGATAGTTCAAAAATGAGTACTGTATTGACTTTAATGACCTACAAGGAAAATTAAATGTCTGTAGCAATCAGTTTTGTAAACAGCAGAAGATTAGAGACTGTATTTAAAAATTAAAAAAAAAGCATCCTCTTGGTTCTTATCTCATTTCTGAGACACTTATCTTAGTATCATATCAGAAATCCAGAGTTACATATATACATTATATATGTATACATATATAATCTCAAATTCAGCTTAAACTTTATTAGATTTGAGGCTAAAATAGAAAAAAAAAAAAGAGAGAGAGAAAAATGACAATTTTCAACAAAATTTTTTATCGCCCATAGAATGGTAAACTCTCTGAAGGAAACTACAGCAAACTCTATAATACATGGCATCCAGATTTGTTTCAGTTGCAGTCTTCAGACTTGCTGTTAGTATAAGTAATTAGGGTGCTTGTCAAACAACGTATTTCATGACACTCATGTCCCATGAATCAGGTTAATTGTGGGGTTTATAGCAGGCAGGACAGGATATTACTTATGCTTTTTAAATTGTCCGTTCATCAAACTCTGGTGTTCCATAAAAGAAAAGCTATATATAGGGTCACATCCAAAATATGAGAAACAAGATAGAGTGCATCTAGTCTACTCCAGTACATTTTAAATAAACCAATTAACTTAATTTGCTCAGTTTAAATTGAGATCTGACCTTATGTGTTAGCCAGCAATGACAACCACGAATAGCTAAAAATTCTAAACATATTGGGAGTATGTGACATCGCCGTGTTTCTTCTGTGGTGGAAAAAAGACACCACAATTGCAGGTTTGTAAGTAAAATACGACAAATAGAGCTTTCAATCGGGGAAAATAAATGTCCTAAGGGAAACAACGGAATTTAGGAATAAAAGAACATTGGCCCTACTCTTATCCAAACACGCTGTGGCATGAAACATCTTTAAAGAACCATTTTAACTTCTTTATGCAGATAGTGGATAGCCAATGAGGGGATTGATATATAAAAGCAATAAAAGTACCCTCACAGGCTCCAAATGAAATAGAAATTGGTATCAAGGAGTTTGGTTTTTTTTAGAAACAAAATATCTGATCTAATCTGGTTTACTATTGGATGAATTAGTGATGAAAACCATTATACCTGGAATCCTTTCCTTTCACAGTGTAGATCAGCACCAGGGCTTTCTTTGGGAACTCCTGTACCACAAGGATTTGCACAAACAGACCCTAAATCAAGTAATAAATTGACTAATAGAAATACATCACAACTTGTATATGAAGGGAAATTTATAAGTTATCTAGTCCAGTCTCTTGTCCAAAGTAATGATATTTTCAAAGTTAGATAAGGCTGCTGCAAAGGTTGAGGACACTGCAATCTCTTAGCAACCTGCTACAGGGTTTAGCATCTCTAATTGCGAATGTTTTATTTGTTCATAGCCAGTTAGAATTTCTATTCCTGAAACTTTGAGTTGTACCCGTTTGTTATGCTTGAACAGGAGCCTTCTTTCTGCATAACCTCTCATTTAAATAGGAGATAACTGTAATGTTGTTCTCCTCAGGTGTTTTCTCTTCTAGGCTAAATTAAAAATGTTCCTTCAACCTCTCCACATATCCTGTGTACTAATCCCTCAGTTACCTTTGTGGCCCTCCATTAGACTCCCACCAATTTGTTGAATACGTCTTTTTCTTTGGGAGGTTCCAAACTTGATAAGGCACTCCAAATAAGACCCCCAAAGAGTGGAATAAAGGGATTAAATCACTTTCTTTGCCCTGACAGATAGACTTTTACTTATTCACCATGCAAGTATTGATGCAAAGAGATACATGCAGCTAATCTCATCCTGAGGTGAATATTCATTATTTACTTTAAAAGAACTGGAAAAATACCATGAAGTGTGACATGCTGACAACCTTGAGCTTTCTGTGTTATAAACCATTAATATGTATTTGGTATAATTTGATATGTAAGTGGTTTTGGTTTGTTATTTTTTATTGTTTTGTTTTGGGTTTATTTGTTTTAATAAGAAGCAATTAAAAAAGTTTAAAGCTTCAGTAACAGCACTTATGTTGATCAGACTGACCTGGAATATCCCATGTAGATTTATTTTTAATTTTAAGTAAGTAAATGAAATGTCTCACTGCATGCAATCAACTTTTATGAAAGACATTTATTGTAGAACAGAAATAACTGAAAATAACTGCTTTTAACAGAGCAGTTGTCCCTTGGAAAGAAAAGGCATGACCAGGAAACATATTAATGAGGAAGTTGGAGCTCAGTGAGGTCTTGTTACTATGAAAAGGTTAAAATGAAATCCAAGAGTTAACAATCCAAAATACAAAGACAAATTAGGTGGAGGAGGCAGAAATCAGCCAGGTGGCATGAGTAATTTTACCAATAAATAAGTGATGAGGAATTTTAATAGTTATGAATACTTTTGGCGAAACTCGATTTAGCTATTGAATATTATCCTGTGCATTTTCCTATTTTCAGTTATTTTCTTTTTTTTGGCTTTGATAGTTCTTTCTTAAGCCAGTGAATTCACTGCTTACAGGAGAGCAAGTTTTTTATTGAATAGCACACCATTTTGTCTTATTTTGTCAGATTTCTAGATAAGGACTTGATATCAGTATATTAATGATTCCTAAATATTTAACCCAGACATTGCTGCAAAGTTCCCTCTAGAATTAGTGCAGTTTGTCTTTCTTTGGCAACAAGATCTACTAAATACCTGCATTGGGATCTTCTGGACTTTTGTATTTTATTTTTTAAAAATCTTTTTCTTATTTTCATATTTCTGTGGATGATGTGGGTCACAGCAAAGAAAGATTTCTCTGCCCTAAATATGTATTCACAATTTTCCATGGGTATGAATAAAATGTAGAACCATCTAAAAACAGTAACCATTGCTGGTGGGAGGTGGAGGGGTGAGCCTTTTCCTTTGGTATTATGTTTGGCTTGACCCAGGACAGTCACTCTATTTTCTTAACCTTCTGTACCAGACAGTCTACGGAGCACTGAAAAAACAAATGCTGAATTTACCCAGGAACTCACGCTAGTTTAATACATGTAGGCTAAAGATTTTTGTGAACAGAATTCACCTACTTTGTTGTTACATACTTTTCTAAATGTTAATCACACCCAATTCTCACCTCCCCTAGACTCCTTCAACATCAGCTAACTGACCGGAAAGAATGACATCAATACCAGCCTCTTTGATCTGATTCATTGCTTCTTTGATCAGACAAACTTATAGTGATGTAAACAAAAGACTTGCCTTGTTCACTGAAGTCACAGCTGTAGTGTTGGTTTCAGGAATATCTGTCCTAACATTCATCAGCCCAAGTCAGAGTTTAGAAAAACACAGTTTACAAAGCCAACAGACATTTATTCAAGTAAAAATAGCTCTTTCAATGAGTTATGTTTAATAATACCCAAACATATTAGACAGATGATTACAAATTACATAAGCAGGCTATAAACTTGAAGGCCTTATGAGTGAACCAGTCTTTGAGTGGCATACCTCATACTCTCAGATGCATGAAAGAATTTTCAGGAGAAATATTTTACCTTCAATTATCTTTAATTTCTTTAATCACATTACTTATTAGTGGTAAAAAAGACCATAGCCTAACACCACAATATTAATTCATTATCTTAAAATAATTTTGTCCCCTCCACATTTTCTGAGGAAATATTTTTTGTTAGCTGTTCCCTTTTGTGCCACATAAACACTATGAATAATGCTAGTGGTTTGACTGCAAATGATCACCATTATGCCCTCAGAGATATATTGTTGGGAAAGGCAGTTATGACCTTTTCCATGATCTAAATTTGGCTATCCCAAACCCACCAACACTAAGCTGTAAAAGGACTCATTTGGTGTAATACATTACCTACAGAATGACCCCGGGCCCTCGATGCTCTAACTGACAGTCTGTTGAAGTCTGTCTGTTACCTCTTAAATCATGAAGGTATTAGTATTCTTAGCTGCTACTTGTGGACTTGATAACTAAGCAGTCAAATTTCAGATGCTTTGCAAGGCCTTCTTAGAATCTAGTGGCTGAAGTGAAGGTTTAGGTTTGCCTTAATCTTGGTGGAAAAATGATCACAATAGTACATATCTGTGGAACCTCTACTGTAGGGGCATCTAAAAAGAATGTTTTTCAATGACTGAGTCCACTTTTCACTTCTTCCACTGACTTACAAAAAATCAGGGATCATTTTGTAGGCAATCGTATCATACATAAATTCTGTGGTATGCTCCTTTCGCTACGTTTTTATGAAGAATATCCTTGCATCAGTTGCAACATATATTTGTTCATCTTATTTCTCCCAGTGTAACTTAGAACTCCTGTAAATATTTGAATTTTATATCACACGCTACTATAGCCTCTTTCAGGTGTGTTAAAACTATGTTTATACTACCTGTTTTCTGAAAAAACATGGACAGTGTGAGCTTGCAGCCCAGAAAGCCAACCTGGGCTGCATCGGAAGTGTGACCAGCAGTTTGAAGGAGGTAATCCTGTCCTTCTACTCTGCTCTCGTGAGACCTCACTTGGAGTACTGTGTACCGTTCTGGTGTCCTCGACATAAAAAGGACATGGAGCTGTTGAAGCAAGTCCAGAGGAGGGCCACGAGGATGATAAGAGGGCTGAAGCTTCTCCCATACAAAGACAGGCTGAGAAAATTTGAGCTGTTCAACCTGGAGAAGAGAAGGCTGCGTGGAGACCTCATAGCAGCCTTCCAGTATCTGAAGGGGATCTACAAGGATGCTCGAGAGGGACTTTTCATCAGGGACTGTAGTGGTAGGACAAGGGGTAACAGGTTAAAACTTAAATGGGGGAAGTTTATATTGGATATAAGGAAGAAGCTCTTTACTGTAAGGGTGGTGAGGCACTGAAATGGGTTGCCCAAGGAAGTTGTGAATGCTCCATCCCTGGCGGTGTTCAAGTCCAGGTTGGATAGAGCCTTGGGTGACACAGTTTAGTTGGAGGTGTCCCTGCCTATGGCAGGGGGTTTGGAAGTAGATGATCTTAAGGTCTTTTCCAACCCTAACTATTCTGATTCTATGATATGATATATTCCAATTTTACTTTTCTAGCTAAATCGTGCTTAAATAGTCGTTAATTTCTTCAGTCTTACTGTAAATCATTAAGCAGGGGTCTCAAATATTAAAAAATTTATTTAATATGATTACTTGGAATAGATTTATATGAACCACAGTTTAACACTGTTGCCTTTACAATGCTAATCTGTATTATATGTATGATCTGCTCAGCTTTCTTTAATGGTAGTGTTATCCTTAGGTTGGTTTCCTTTTTTTTAAATTTTTCTGTCAGGACTATGTCTGTAGAGTTAAGCAGTCCTAGAAATCCTTCTCAACTTTGTCAATTACTGTCAGAGTGCTGAATTCCATGATTTCCATTCCTGTGTGAAGCTCTTTTATGCCTATGTATGGGGAAAGTGATGCAAATTTAAAACAAACAGTAAGTCTTAGCTAATGTTCAGAAATTAAGCAAACAAAAAATTCACAAAACATTTCCTACAGCTCTAATGTTCTAGATAATTCTTGCCTAAATAAGATATAGATGTTGAAAAGGAAACAGTAAAGATCTGGGTCTTGGCATTTCGTTCTGGAGACTATAGAGGTCATTTTCATTTCTTCTATAAATAAGTTCCAGGTATATAAAGAGAATTCTGAATTCAGTTTCTACTCTGTTGGGACTCATACTTGCACTTTAAAATTCCATATTTCCTAAGCCTCTGCCTGGAAAAGCCACATCATGCTGTGGAAGGCAACCACTGAAATAGCCTAAGGCCATACTAACAGAGCTTTGAAGATTAAAAAGGTAACATTGAACTTGATGTAAATGGAAGAAGGGAGGCAGTTTAGCATACAGAGTACTGTCACACTGAACCTTTGAAAAAATATCGTATGTATGTCAGAAGTGTATCTAACGCACTCAGAAAACCCTATATATTGCTGTCCCAGGAGCATAGCAAGAGTTGCCCAATATGAGTTTCCAGATATCTTCATCTAAATCAGTATATGAAAGTTCTTCTGTCTCCTTCCTTCTGTCATTTAGCCCACTGGTTGTTGTGGATGCCGAGCACCTTTCCAAGGGATACCTAGTGCTTCATAGGATCAGTCCACAGCAACACTGTAACATTAAGCTCCTGGAGTTTCTTTCACACAGGCAATCGAAAAATGTGATATAGTGTGTTTAGATGAAACATAACAACCAAGTCAGCTGTTAATACTGGTAGTGGTGAGTCAATTTGAAGTCATAGCTGAAAGGATTCTAGCACTAAAATTGAAAAAGTTTTGGATCAATATAGGTAAATAAGAACACAGTAGACTTACAGAGGAACAGACCACCCGGTTTTAACTCTATGAAAAGTAAAGGAATTGTACTGTCAAGATTACTCTGTTTAGTTGGCCTTGGAAAGCCTTCCAGAATTCCAAAAACTATTTGTCCTCTTTAGGGAAGATGTGCAAAGTAACATTGGCTAGCATTTTTTTTTTCATTATATTCTTTTCTTTATGTTTGACTGCTCTATACAATGCCATTCCCTATAATGCTGAGCAATCTAGCTTGCAATTTTAAAAGCATCCTTCACAATAAATAAACGTATCTGTCAGATCTCAGAGAGAAACACAAATGTGCTGTGTTTTCTATGAGGGAAATATACAATTGAAAAACTCCCCAAAGTAATTTTCTCCCAGGTTCATCATATACTCGTACTTAATAGGCTTTTTGGCCCAGATGGCTGTAGTTAGGCCTTGGATTTTTGTATTAGAAATTCTGCATAGCATATATAGGAAATAAATTTACTAGAATGATGGTATAAACTTTGTATCAAAAACATAGCATACCTGATTTTCACATGCTATTTCTTTTCTTTCTAACTTAACTTCCAAATCTCCTTGACCCAAATATGCAAAGCATGCGCCCAAGAGTAGCCATCTTCCAGACGCCTAATGCATACACACCTGGCATATAAATGAGTCACAATATACCTGAGCCCTTCTTTCTACTGGCAAACACTTCAAAGAATAAAAATAAACACACAATAATTCTGATTTTGGGTCCACAGTACAATAGACCCAGAATAAAGTAGAATTCAAGATAATAACAATATTTTCCTCCTCTAAATATGAATTAAAAGCAAGCACCAAATTAAAAGCCAATGTGTCACTTGGAACACAAGACAAGAAAAAAAAATAAACCCAACCAAACTCACGAATCTGTAGTACCCCCCATACTGCTGTTTTCTTTTTTTCAGAGCTTATAACAATAACATAGTCTTCTGTACGTACACATTCAGGGAATTTCCATCACTCTGGTGCCCTGAGCAAGAAGAATTTGGACCCGTATGAAAATAAAGGGATTTCACATCTTAAATCTTTTAGTCATATTAAGAACTGCAAGATTTCTAAGAATCCATTACCATGACCTTAATCCTCACCAAGAATCTGACAAGACCCAATAAAAAGAGCCATTATTGTGGCATTTTTTGCCCACCTTGTGTATTCTCCCATTATCTATGTGGTCTGTCACTGAAGTATTAACAGACATATTTTTACAGGTATGTATTGTTACTTCTGTTTTGCAGTTGAGAATCTGAACCACAGGCAGAGATGGTGATGAAGTAGTGAAACACAGTATATGCTCACCTTCACACATCAGAGAATCTTGGTTTACAAAATGAAAACAAAAATATGCTTGAGAATTTGTTCAAACCTACAACTTCCCAAGGTCCACACAGATAGCCGCAACAATATTGAGTGCTGAACCTCTAGGGCTCCTGAATGCTGGTGAAATGTTTTAACCACAGGTTCCCCTTTCACAAGTATGTAGAAAGATTTTTACAACTCCAAATCTTTCCCATAAAACTTCTAAAATCCATTGAATTTTTTATCTGACAGTTGTCTTACAACCTTAGAGACAGAATTTGATGGATAACTGAAACCAAATCTAAAGTTTTCTGGCAAAGAAAGATGAAGAAAATTCCATTATATAAAATAAAGCCCTCCTGTATCAGGAAAATGGCCAACAAGTTATATTCTTTCACTTTCCAGTGATGGGAAAAGCATATGCATCTTGCTATATAAGTTAGTTATAAGGGCTTCCTTGAGATAATTTTATCTCTTGTTTTACAAAAGAATTAGATTTTACAGATGAAAAAAAAATCTCTTTTACTTTGAATAAATATCATCACAAAGGTAAAATGTGCAAGGGTTCAAATGGACTTGAAAAGTTACTTTTAACAATAGTTGATGTAAGCAATCTAAGGGGTTTGGGTTGACTAATGAATAGCAGTTTTTAGCTTGGGTAAGATTTCTATATTTTCTCCTCCTGAGCATATTACATGCTAACAAAAAATCAGTATTTTAGGGATAATCATTATTCTTCAAATCTTTGTTCAAACCTGCTTAGCCTAAGATCGTTTTGCTTTTAGCAATCAATGTCTCAATCCCTTGAAGGTGTGCTGAAAAATACTAATGAATTTTAATAAATGTCAGAAGGCTGCAAGACACTTGGTCATCAATTCAATTAGTAAACTAACATCTGAGTATATTTGTGACAAAACGGGTTTTATGTACATTCAGACGTGGAACTTGAACCACAGACAGTCTGCAAAACAATTTTTTTACATCAGAAATCTTATCTCAAACAAAGATCCTCACATTCAGAGAATAAAATAGCTTTATTGTGGTTAGAAATACTAAGACAAAGAATATATTCTGTGGCTTTTCATCAGAAGTGAACATTAGAGAATCAACTGCAGCTGACTATATTCTTCAAAGATTAAAAATACATGAACACTTGGAAAAAATAAATCAATAATCTGTATGTATCAATGTCATCTTGTTACTTCAAGTATCTTGTCTCCAACATTTCCAGTATTCTTCCTAACAGTTTTCTTTCTTTTGCTTGTGATAGTGCAGCCATTTCTGTGCTTTCAGAGGAGCAAATTAGATTCCCAGGTATGCAATGGGAATTTTTTGAGATAGTTTGTAGTTTTGCAACCTACTTTCCAGATATCTTTTCCTGTTTCTGATATGTCAAGGCAGTGTGAAAAAAAAGGTTAGTGCTTGCAGTAAACATATTTAACATAATGTATCAAACTAACAGTGACTGGAAATAATGATTTTTATGAAAAGAAATTACTTAACAACAATAAAAAAAACCCTACAAAAGCAAACCCTTAATTCTCAGCAACTTGATCTATAATGTGTTTGCTTTTGCTAGGGAATATTACAAGTTGAATTATGAAAACTGTGTTTAAAGAGGGTCTGTTAAATGTAGTAATTTTATGACAAAAATGAGGCCTATAGAAAGAAATTTTGCTCTGTACTTATTTTTGTTGGGTGTTTTTTTCTCTCTGTATTTATTTACTCTGTAGTACTAGGAATTTATAACATCACCTTTCTTCTTTTTAAATACTGGTCACCTGCATATAACATGTGACAAATCTACACAGTGTTCACCCGTGATGAAGTAAATCTGAAAGTCCTGTGGGTTGTTAGATATTAGCAGCACAGTCTCTATTATCCTAAAAATAATGTGTTTCTGTTGTTCTCAGGCCTTGGCATAACACCTAAATCAACGTTCTACTGAATTCAAGCAGCTACGGCTATCAGTGGGATGAAAAATGTTAGAGTTGTCAGTGTGAAAACTGCCACAAAAGTAAAGTTCTCACAATCAGTCAAGCACCTCACTGGTAGCAGTGAAACTTTGACAATTAAATTAGCAGGGATCCTTCCCTGGTCCCCTGGCCAACTGTCACAGCAAAGTTTTTTTCGGTATGCTGAAGCAATCTTATTCTCAAAAAAAGAGTGGCTACCTCTGTGCTGTTGATTGGGAATGGTCCTTGGCCTGAGCTAACTTCTGATCAGGTTGGGGAAAATACTAAAATGCAGAGACTAGAACTGTGCCATAATTTATCAATTTATGAGTTTCTGAGGGTGGTTGTCTGCTCTGTAGAGCTCAGTCCTTTGTACTAGTCCTGCTTAGCCTCTCCAGCACACATACAATACCATTTTCTTCATGCATGTTATGAGATCCCATCACTTCTCAGGTTCTTAATATAGGCCATTTTTATTTTCATTTCATAGAGTAACTCCTTGGGCTTTGTTGAACCCCTTCAGAAAAAAAAAAAACAACAAAAAAAACCCCAAAAAACAACCAAACAAAACTAAACCAACCAACCAAACAAACAAATCCCACCAAATCCAAGACAGACAAACAAAACAAATCCTACCCACATTTCTGAATATGGCTAGGAGATTCTTAGAAACAGGACTAGTCCTCCTTTCACAAGCTGAAATAACTAGAAGTGCATGGCATCATTTGCCAAGGATTCTCATATTCCATCTTTTACCACTTTGGATTAGCAATATGCGAAAAATTTTAGGTGTTTTTAAAATTCACCTTGAATGTATTATGAAAAAAAGATATTAACAACAAATAATGCCAGGAAACCTGTTTATTTGTACTGTGATAGGATGAGAAATATACATGTACAGGTAGACCTGAAAGGTGTAAAGATATGTGAAATTTAAGGTTTGTTAGAATATCACTGATGCAGAGAAAAGAAACAAAAATGACAGTCACGTCCCTACTACTTCCTGAACAGGTCAATAAACTGATCTAATTACAAAACCTCTGCCAAACACTGCCTGGGGAGACACAATTTTGTCTGTGCCAGGAGCAGCCTAGCGTGTATGAATTATGGACAATGGACTAACAAGGTCTGGGAGCAGAACAGCGGGTGATTCAAACTGCCCATGTAGATGTACGTCTATTTGTGTATGTTTTGTTAATCTGGGTCTTTTAAAGAAAAAAAAAAAAGCTGCCACTTTACAATCTCTTTGAGTGTCTAACTCTCATGCTCTGTAGTCCCTTAAAATTCTCTTTGTGATGCAGATTTTATCTGTCCCAAAATCACTGCTGGTCACCATTAGGCTTTTTTCTCTGCATCTGTGTAAACTGTAATCATTCAGGTGCAGTTTGGTTAGTGGACTTTTGAAGCTTATGTAGACAGAGAATATACTGAGCTGATATTTCTGGCAGACCCTAATGCAACTCCCTTTTCTTTTGTTCTCTATTGTTCCTTTCCGTCGAATGAAGCAGATGCTGATGATGTTTCTGTTGTGAGTAGAAGCTGTAGAAACTCAACTGTTCAAATTCTTATCAATGCTTCAGTCTCTGTAGGCATCATTAGTTATACTTCCAGAAGAATACATGACATTCTGGAATTCTACAGCATGAAGTGGTCAAGTACAAAATTCTTGAAAGTGCAAAGACCTCCTTTTGAGCACTGGTGTATTACAAGTGTCAAGTGACAGATAAATCTTTTCCAGAACCATTTTCCCCCTGCAAACACTGAGAGGTTTCCACTGTGTCATAGAAATAGGAGGAAAAGGGGAAATTTCAGTTTTTTATGCAAACGGAAAGCATAAAATAAAAAATAAAATCATTGTGGTCTGAAGCTTTTTAGAAGATGCCGTAAACAATAATGGATTTATTTATGATACATAAATATCTCTCGGGGCAATCTTAAGAAGTTATTTGGATTTCAAACTGACCTGTAACAAAATGGTGGCACTTGATTCAAGAAATATTGAAGAAGATCAGATGTGAGTAATTGAGGAGGATTAAACCCAGGGTAACAAAATAGAAATAAAACTTAACTAAGCATTCTTCCAATGTGGTGAAACATAATATTAAATTTTTTTTTCAACTAAAACTAACTTTCATTCTGACTTCTTAGTATTTCTAAAGCATATCTTACACTGCATTCAACCTACGTGGTGTTTCATCAGTTTATATTACCCTTACATCCCATATGACTCTCATTTACAGTAAGCCCTGTTGTTAAGCGTAAAAAGGCATTACTCTTTAGCAAATGCAACAGCAAATTTATTTTAAGCTGCCAAAACAGAATGTAAAATGAATACACAAGAAGATCTTAAAAGTGCTTTGTTTGTAAGTGGGAGCAATCCCTTTATCAGGAAGTAAATAAAAGAGCTAATAATCTTCTGACATTGTAAATTCTATGAAGTATCTGATAGTACTGAGAATCAGGGTAACCGAGATATATCCCTTTCTGTATAATACCCTGAAGATGCAGGTAATACCTTGAGTAACTGATAAAAAAAACTGTAGCCAAAAAATTTCTTCAGGGGAAAAAAGGGACTTATTTTCACACTGTTCTTGTGATTGGATTAAGAATGTCAAGAAAGGAAGCAAGGTTGGCTTTAATCCACTTCAGGGCTTCCTAGGGCTTTCCAAAAATCTGTTACCTACACAGATGTCAGCAGCTTTGGAATATTTCTGTACTCTGCTTTCTACAGCTTTTTAAGAAAAAATAATGGCAATTTACAGTCTTATGTCCTTGAAAAAGACTGGTTTGTTACCTGCACTGAAATTCAACCTTAGAGATTTTGCTGTAGCTGATAGACACTTGGGATATTTTGAGTGACCTGGATGGTTAAAACCCCTCAGTATAGCTAAGTATTTAAAATTATTTCACGTGTCAGACACGTGACACTGGTTTGAAAACTTAAGGTTCTTTAGGATTTTGCCTATAATATGCACATTTATGCGTCAAGATTATCTGCTGACTACTAATGTTCCTCTCTGGAAAGCTTCTGTTTGCTGGTGAACTTTCTCATAATGCTTTTCCTCTATGAAAAGCTGTAAATTTGGCAAAGATATATTTACAGCCCTGAAGAGTTTATTTGGCAGCTGGGTTTTTTTTTTTTTCCTTTTCTTCTACAACTTGCTCTCGTTTAGACTTAAATATTCTATTATCTGTGATTCTGCATGGGACACATGCATCTATTTTGTAAATATGGTTTAATGTTATATCCTGTTTGTATATATGTAGTTTTCTGTAATTGCTTTTACTGAAATTACAAATATTAACAGCATTAGCCTTTAAAGACAGATAAATTATTTTTTTGTTTGTTTTTCTTAAGCAAACTCATTATGCCTTGCTCTAAATGTTAAGACTAGAAATGTTGGACTATGTGATTCAGAGGAGGCTGACAGACTGTGGCCAAGTTTCACAAAGATTCCTTTCTGTACCCTTCTTTCTTTGCTGCCTCATAATAGAAATAGTTGTGAAGTGCAAAGTCCAAACACACACACCAGAGCACCTCAGTGGGACCTCATGAGGTGGCCTCATGACAGGGGACACCCACTCAAGGTTTGCTATCACATAACCTCAGGGAATATTGCAGGCTTCACCAAATTGACTGTTGACAGCAAAAAGCAATTCAGCAAACCTGACATATAGTTCACAGCCTTGTACCTTAAACAATGTTTGTTTTCTAATCTATGGTTTTTGGTGATATCTACCATAATACAAAATTTGATAGGTGTCAGCATATTGCCAGTTCTTTGACTACGTTGTTTTCTATCTCTCCCAAAGACTTCACAAGTAGGTAATATAAATGATATAATATATTTTTAATTCAACAGTGATGATCACAAAGAAATAAAATAAAAAATAGATACTATTAAACACCATTCTTAATATAACTTCAAAATGAAAAATAAAATAAAAAATAAAATAAAAAAATAGATACTATTAAACACCATTCTTAATACAACTTCAAAATGAACATATGCCCTTGAAGCTGAACAGTGGAAACTATATTCTACAACATAGAAATTGGTTATGAATAACTGGATAGTCATGACATATTCTGACAAAGTCTCTAGTGATCACCTTTACTTACAAAACTTATTCCATTTGTATTTGGCATGAAAACTACATTGTGGCTTGTAAAGACAGTTATTAGTCTATATTTGTACTGATTTGAGAAAGGTAGAGTTATGCTGTTTTATCTTGAAGCAAAAAAAAATGTATGTCTCTCGAACTGGTTTTGTAAAATATTTAAGTAAAACTAAAATGACGTTTTAAGCATTAGTGCCTTAAAACATGATTGTTCATGTCATAATTCATATACATATACAGTAAAATAGAGAACTATTTAGATTCATGTAGTGAAACAGGTTTATATATTCATATTTGATCTTGGGAGTTTGAATAAGAAACAGTTTTGGTCATGAAATATCCAGTCTTCATGAGTCTTTTGGGACCATTTCAGTGTCAGAACTTAATTTTTCTACAGGCTTTTACTAAATCAGCTAAAGAAGAGGCAAAATGACTCGGATCACAACCACAGCTACAGGCCTCGAGGTAGAAAAGACCTGCTCCCTAGAATTCTATTAACTTGTGATTACAGGAATATCTTAATGGAGAACAAAGCACCTGGCATGTTTATGCAACTGGAATTCATATGAATGTATTTCAAATTCTGACCACATTTTGCAGTGTTTAGATTTTAAATAAATCAGTTTCACCTATTTCTAAATATTTTTTGAAGGGTGCTGTATCTAATGACAGGTAAAATCCACTGCATAATAAGACTGAGAAATAATCTCCATTACAAGAGTACTGCAATAGTGTGTAGCTGACAGAGTTTAATATCCACCACTTTCACTGCTTTATACACAGTGATGATTGAAGTACACTCTTAACTCCGTTAACTCCAGGTTCCCAATGAAGTTGATGTAGAATCTGTTGAAACATAGAATCGTAGAATAGTTAGGGTTGGAAAAGACCTTAAGATCATCTAGTTCCAACCCCCCTGCAATGGGCAGGGACACCTCTCGCTAAACCATGTCACCCAAGGCTCTGTCCAACCTGGACTTGAACACCGCCAGGGATGGAGCATTCACAACTTCCTTGGGCAACCCATTCCAGTGCCT
>JANHGB010032611.1:331-31669 GCA_026283785.1 Coracopsis vasa | reverse complement strand
ACGGTCAAGCGCCCAGCGCTGTTGCTTTTGCTTTATTGACTTTGTCCCTCAATAAAACCTTATTACCTCTATTAGAGTAGTGAGTCTGTATTTTACACGTATTATCTCCCCATTATTTTCTTACCAAATGTTGACTGTATTGCTGGCATCCAGCTGCAAACATCAGATTCATACTCATATGTGTACATATGTCTATTGGTGTGCATGCTTATTAGTTGCAATAATCCAGGCTTCTAACTGCTGCAATAGTAGCACGGTCCAAGAATACCTCCACAGTAGGAGGCATTCTTCAGAAGGAATGTTTTTTCTGTCATGTTTTCTCATACTCTTATTTTCCTATAACTTGAGCCCACACTATTCTCTGTCCTTGGTGGGAAAGGCTGGAGAAAGAATTGATTGTTCTCTAATGGACATCTCTAGTTCCCACAGTGAACCAAGCTGCTGGATGAAGGTACTGCAGAGAAGCTGGAGGGCGGGTGTGGGGGTGGAGAGCGTGTGGGAGGGGAGGAAGCTGCGGTTGATAGATCTCTTCTTAAATACAAGAAGCAGAAAGAGCAGCAGAACTAAGCTGCTGAAAGCCAGTGGCCTTCCAGAAAATTAGACAGTAGATTCTGGCTTTCTGCTCTCAATCGTTCTTTCACTCCAGTGATGGAAATTGCCATGAGAGTGACCTACAGCCTGTTAAATTTGGTATAATCATTTTATGAAAGACTGTCCTACTTTTCCTCCTGCTTGTTTTAGAGAATAATACGAAGGGGCGGAGGGGGCAAGGGGAGAGGGATGAGAAAGAACTCTGAGAAGACAGTGTCTGTCTCTCCAAGTAGGAAATTAACAGAACCCATTTACACAGCTATTTTTTACTTTATGTCTTAGTCACTCCAAGAAAAGGGAGGGATGTGGAGGAAAAGTGGGGAAGAGTTTTCATTCAAATTAATTTGGAGGAATTATGGTAAATTTATCCCTTTGTCCTAGTTTCAGCTGTAACAGCTTTTTTCTCCTTCCTAGTAGCTGGTGCAGTGCTGTGTTTTGGGTTTAGTCTGACAACAATGCTGATAACACACTGATGTTTTAGTTGTTGCTAAGTAGCCAGGAGGGAGCAGAGAAAGGACATGTAACCCGAACCAGCCAAAGGGGTATTCCATACCACAGTATGTCATGCCCAGTATGTAAACTGAGGGAAGTTACCTGGAAGGGCAGATCGCTGCTCAGGTCAGGCTGGGTGTTTATGGGTTTTTTCCCCTTTTCCCTTTCAGCTTTATATTTTGTCCCCTTGTTATTTATTTCCCTTATCATTATTGTTCTTATTATTATTAGTAGCATTATATTATACTTTAATTATTAAACTGTTCTTAGCTCAACGCATGGGCTTTACATTCTTTCAATTCTCTTCCCCATCCTGCCTGGAGGGGAGAAGCGGGCTGTGAGTTTCTGGCTGGGTTTGAGCCACGACATCCTTATGTTTGTTGTGGGAAGCTGACAGGTCCACATTTGCTATTTAGCAAATCCTATGGCACTAGGGAAAATTATTTCCTTGATGAAAAAAAAAAAAACAACTTGTCAGATAACAGCACTTGCTGTTAATTTTGATACATCTCACATTTCAATTCTAAATGTTTACATTGATCAAATACTATTCAACCAATAATTTCTGGGATTTATTTCATACGTACTTTCAATGATCATTTCTGATGCATTACAAAATTACTCAAATTGTGTGTTTGGACACCTGTCTGACAGCTGTAATAGCATATCATATAGAATAGTTAAGGTAGGAAAGGACTTTAAGATCATCTAGTTCCAACCCCCCTGCCATCGGCAGGGACACCTCCCACTAAACAATGTCACCCAAGGCTCTGTCCAACCTGGCCTTGAACACCACCAGCGATGAAGCATTCACATATACATTTCGTTTTTAAAAGGCTATGCAACTTTATTAATTTATTTAAGAAATATATTTTTTAAAAGTTAGAAATGTATGTCATATTCACAATAGGCCTTTCACAAACAGCCTTTTGGTGTAATACTGAAACCTTCACACAAGTGATAATTGTACTGTAGCCATAATTCATTGTATATTTATTCTGAATTTTCTCCTCCACTGCTTCCTTCTACCCTATTATTTGTCACTTTATTTAATTTCTATGTTTGATAAAGTGCTTATTGTTCTAATGGAAGGTTTCTAATAGCCTTCAATGGGTGTTAGGTTGCACTGTGAGCCTGTGTGTCTGAATAAAAATACATGACAAGTTAATCTGTAAATCAATTACTTCAGAAGAAAACATTTTAAAACCTGAGATTAAAATAATATTTTTATAGATGCATGAATGATCATACTGTTCTTATTAAATTACTAATCTAAGATTTAGACAAAGAAAAATAGTCTATTATTTGAGTATTCACTTTGTAATTTTAAGTATAATTTCAAATTCCTTTTTTAAAAAAAATTGTTTGTGTGTTGGTGCTTTTAAGGATGTATTTAGCAGGAATTCTGCAATTGTCTCAACTGTATTGAAGTTTTAACTTAAAAATTAGTCAATTTCTTTGTAGATAGGTAAGCTATTGTGATGATACTATTGCTTGTCATGGTTTGATTATGTTTAATACCACAAGGGACTGTTAGCTCATATGTATTACAGGCTATTAGATTTCACATGGTTACTGCCTAACTGCATCCAATTGCTTCAGCTTACTTATCGCACATTGCATGTTTAACTAAAGCATATTCTCCAAACAACCCTGAGTCCTTTTTCACCCATATCTACTTTTATCCTTGTGAAGATACTTATCATTGCAATTAACTTTGTCTTTGATAGTCAACAAGAATGCATACCAAGCATATATGCAGTGCTTCAAAATCACTCATCAGGGTCAAATAGAGCAACAAAACCACCCCTGTGATTTTGTTGCTTTTCCATTTGTCTCTTAAATATATTGCTAATGTCCAGTCAAATTTATAATTTCATGAAATTTACCTGACAAAATTTGTTTCCTGCAAAGCCCTACTCACTCACTTTAGCATAGTGCTTGTTGCCTGCCTTCTTATCAACCCAGCACTATATTTAGCATATCATTGTTTATTTGTTTTTTTGTTTGAAACTGTTATCTGGAATACTGGCCAATACTGTATTTGAGCTAATCAATCATCTGGCTTGTTCTTTTTCAGCACTTACTCAAACATTAGTTCTCCAGTATTTTAGATGTATGTTTCAAGGTGTGTGAAAAACTGATTTAAAAAGACAGATGTTTGTGAAAGATGATAGGTGTAAGTTACTAGGACTTGTCAATGTATAACTGTAATGCTGTTCTCCAGCATTTTACAAAGACACTCTCTTGAAAGTACATCATTATGTCTTAAATATTACTAGTAAGCAAACCAATAATACATAGTTTCTTCACAAATTTTACTACAATATAAATAGTAAATAATGACAGGACAAACCAGCAAAACATAGAATAGAGCCTAGTTTCAAAGGAGAGTATTTTGCAATGTGACAGTTGTAGATATCTATGGCTCCCAAACTTTTCATTGTCTTTTGGTGATAATGTTCACATAACCACACAGATGAATATCTAAATATCAGTTGTTCATTTGTAACACACCTGTTAAGAGGAATATCAAACACTATATAAAAGAATGTTTAAAATATGTTCCAAAAGGATGCTGGTGTATTCTGCGAAACTATGGCTTTTAAGGGTTATGTCTGAGATAGATATCTCCTGATTGTTTATCTAATGTGAGCACAAAAAAAGACCATGTACAATTAGTATGATAAGACAATTTCTCACTTTTAACCTATGACATTATTTTAATAGTAACTGTTGTTTAAAAGAAATAAGAAAAAAAGCAGATACAGTTATCTTACTCAAAAGAAAGAATATATTTCCCCCCAGTATTGTACAAACTTGGCACAGCAAAATGCATGTGTATGTGTGAAAACATTGTGGCAAGGACTGGAAGTGATTTATCCTGATACAAAAGGCATGGAAGACAGATCAACAGAGAGTATTGTAAAATTCCATGCAGATTCTTTGTCTGATATAATTTATAAGCTGTTTACTAAAATATTAAACCTTTTTATCTTGGAAGATTAAAGACAGCCAAATCAGATTCTGGCACATAGACCTGTAGAAGAATTAGATAGATTTGTTATTGTCATGAGGTCAGAAATAATGTTTTTTGGGTTTTGGGAATTGTTAATTTAACTCTTGAGAGCAATTTACATTCAGGAACATTCTGCAGTCCCATTTTTAGTGCAAAGCACCTCGAAATATATTCTCTTTCTTAAAAATATTTCTTGCAAAGTATACAGCTAGTTGGCTTACAAAGAACAACCTTCATTGGGGTTACCTAACAGCTGTCAGGTTTGGATGAGGAAAGAGGATCAGTAATTTAGAAATGAAACACCATAATGTTGGTATGAGATCTTGCCATTAAGCTTAATTTTGAAAGCTTTTTTGACTGTAAAACTGATCAAACTTTCTAGACTAGTAAAACATAGGTCTTTGAAGCATGGTCTCTCAATTATTTATTCTATGACACAAGCGATAATTTTACTTTGCTATCAAAATTTTATTTCTGAAATGAATATATGAACATATATCCACTTGTCCCACCCATAACTATAATCAGGCAAAAGAACTCTCTCTACAGTGGAACATTAGGGAGAAGACAAAAGAATAACTTTTTTTTTTTTTTTTTTTGAGGTCTTTCCTGCACATTGTACTGTGAAAGAAGATAACCATCATAATGTGTTGAAAGTCATTTCCCTGTCTCTTTGGTCACCCTGAGGCTTTGTCCTTGGAAGACATTTTTGGAGGGCATATATTTGTAAATGGGAAGGAATTATACAACCTGCATACAGCTTGCCCTATATTGATCCTTCTGAACTCTCACAAAGATTTCAAGAAGATTGTGCATTGGGCTTGTCTTGCCTTATGAAGAGATTGTAATCTTTGTGGCAGTGCCACAGAGAAAAACCCTATGGTCATATGCTGCTTCTATGCACAGATCTCCGACAAACAATTAGAATTTATAAGATAAGGAGTTCAAAATATTCATCCATAACTAGCAGATATGACAAGACGCATACTACCTTTTGCAACTAAAAGTAAGATATTCTAGATTGTGTTTAATGGCACAAAGCACTTGAGTTCAGGCAAATGAGTCAGTCTTTTCAGCTGCGAAATCCTGAGAGATTACTGAGAATAAGAATGATCAACAAATAACCATTGCTTTCTATATATGTGTTGAACAATTAATTGAAGTCAGTGCAGCCTTAATTGGCTGATAGGTATAGAAAATATAATACAAAAAATACAACAATAATTCAAACGAATAAGATTTCCTATATGGTGACGGATGGAGTCTCAACTCATATGGATGCAGGCCAACTGGTGATCACTTTTTTTAAAAAAAAAGTTTAAGTGAAACATCAGATCCATAAATCACAGGTAGAAAAGTCACTTTAAACTGCTTATTTTACTGGCAAGACAGTCTTACTCTAAACTGTGTCTCCCAGGCAGAGATTCAGCTGTATAAATACCTAGCAAAATGCATTTAGTGTGCACTGACTGAGGCATGTGAAACACTCAGGTGGGTAGTTCCCCAAGGGGATAGAAGGTGTAACAGAGATCTGCAGGAAGACCCCTGCTCTTCTGGGATGGCAGCTAAGAGTCAGGCAGGATACAGGCAGTGTTTACACACCTGAATGCTTCCTCTAGTGTTTTGCTCATTCTCATTTAAGCATCTCAGATGATAATTTGTCAGTTTGACCTATCAGCTAATACAGAACTTCTGCAATTTAGTCTGATTTTCAAATTCTGTGTTATTGTTCTTTTCCTGTGTTCTTACATCTTTTCAGAATAAGTTTGATCTTGCTTGCTTTAAACTGGAATGGATGCAAAAGACTAGTAGCAGTTGAACATAGCTGCTTTCATAACTGCTCAAGAAGCCAGACAAAGTCTAGAAAATATAGGCACTCCTTAACCCCTGCACCTTGCAGGGAGAATTTTTGCTTACTGATCTCAGCATGTTTTCACATTGTTATTTGTCTTGTATAATCTGTGCCTCAGCCTCATCCTGATGAAATCCCTTCAAGAATTTATTGTCAAGGTTATAATATTTTCTTTGACCACAGATTATCGTTAGAGAAAAGTGTACCTGTCCTGCCTGCATAGTACTCAGTTGCTGGCTGATTAAACCAAGGCAGTACCTAACAAGGTCAACTGGGACCATGCCATAATATTTTCCTCAATTAGTTTTTCACTTTTGTTTCCTCAAAAATTGCTATGCTTTCCTGAAAAATTGCTAAATATCTGCCATAGCTGCTAAAAACCTGGGAAGAAGCAAATTAATTTCTTATTTTGCTTTGCTTAGGCACAGAATTTTTGCTTTCCCTATTAAACTGTCTATCTCAACTAATGAGTTTTCTCACTTTTATAATTGTGATTCTCTCCCTCATCCCACTATGCTGGAATGAACAAGTGGCTGTGTAAGTCTTAGCTGCCTACCAGTGTTAACCCACAACATCATCTTAAGAAGGTAGCTTGGGCTTCAGGTAAAGCCAGTACTTTTGATTTAGTTATCAAAGTCTTTGACCAGAGTTCTACAGAGAGTGAGAATAAATATTTTCAGAATATATCTGTAATGAATTTACTTTCGTATGTCCTGGTGCCAACAGGTAAGGGCAAAACCATCTGAAAGGAAAGGAGAAATCTGGAAGACATGTGCTGTTTCCTGGAAGAGAAAAAGTATATTCTTTTTTTCCTATACCTTTCCAGTTCAAAGAGCTTGACACAACATGAAAAGTGTGTTGCAGGCCACCAGAGCTGTGCTTTGGTAGCACAAAACAATGCACATGCTGGGTGCTCTAAGATGTGTTGCAGGGGTAGTATATCAGCACTATGGAAGGAAGGAGCAGCTAAAACTAGTTCTGACTCTGTGCTAGTTTGATTGGAGGTTTTTTGTTGATTTTTTTTTTAAGAGGAAATGGAGAAACATGACTACCCCTTGTCTGGCAGAGAGCTAATTGTAGTGAACTAGATGACAGCAGGGAAGCAAGCTGACAGTTAAGCAGCGTGGATGGACAAGGGTTCAGTGCTTTCATTTGCTCCCTAGTGAAAGTAATTGTCATTGTAGATATACCCATCTACCTCTATAAAAATCAGCCATGTGGCGTGTACCACCTAAATGGAACACACCTGCAGAGTTGGATACGCAGACATCAATTCAAAAGTACACTTCCTGTGCTCAAACTGTTTTCATAAAGTCTGGACCTAGAATAATGCTGTCATTTAATCTATACACACTATGCCTGTCATTCTTCAATACCTTTGTACCTCTTGATGTAAGTTATGCCCAACTTAATCATCTGGAACAGCTGGTGCTAAGGTACACTTTGTTTCCATGTGATTTCTGAAGTGCAGAAACCTTTCCATATGGCTATTACTTACTAACTTGCCTTTGAATTCCTTTATCCTCTTCCCCTTAACCAGGAGGACAATAATTCTAGCAAATATTTTAGGAATTTCTTTTTTTTCAGGTGACTCTCAGTGACAGCTTTAGATTTAAGAAGCATTCCCAGGAAACCATCTTTATTCAAGAGCTCAACAGTTTTTGTTCTTCCCTTTACAAAAATGCACTCTACAAGTTGTGGGCTATGTTTATTTATGCTATAGCACCCAGGTTACACAGGGGTCAGATTTATGCCACATATGTAAACTCACATGAGGATCTTCCCTGACATTACAATGAGACAAATTTCACACTGAATGGCAAGCGTGATTAAAATGTGTACTAAGACCACTTTTCACTGTTAGCCACTTATCAACTTTCACACAAAAGTAAGAATCAGAGAAACAGACTTAAGCAGATTTGATCACACATTTAATAAAAGGATGTTCATCTGTTCTTTAAGCAAGCTTAAAGGGGTGAGGAAGGAGTTCCGCTTTTTTAAAGCAAAATTCAGCACTTCTTTATGATGGTGAAGCTGTAATAAACATTATCTGAATTTACCACATTGCAGACAGACAAAATATATTTAAAAATCATGTTAATAATTATTCAACAGTGATTTTTTAGTGTTAAAATAACCCTACAAGTGTAGTGTTTATTCAGTTAAGGTCTTATCTACTCATTGTAAAATTTTTGGTGCATATTCTGGGTAAATATAATGGGTATGATCATATGATCAAATGTACTTGTATTGCCATGGCTTCACAAGCTACTGCCTAGCAACTGAGACAGCTGACCACACTCTTGATCTTAATCGGTGCCAATTATAAGTCCATTATATATTATGGCCTTCATTGTGTTTCATTGTATAATGTAAAGGAAAAAGAAGTTTTAAGATTGTAAACGCACTTGTAATAAAATGAAGAAAAAAAGACTGTATCTTTTGAAAGAGGCAGACCCATTTGCTTGGCTAAGCTGAATATCCAGCTTAAAAATCTACATTTTACATCTAATGATAGCTTTTGTTTATTTAAACAAAATTAACATGCGTTTCAAAAGCTTGGCAAAGTAGTGGTTTTTATTATTAGGCAAGTTTCTTATATGAAGGAGGGTGTAACCTTTGTACAGGGTTTGATTTACTTCCATGAGTAGTAATATTTTTTTTCATGAGATCGCATACCTACATGCATATAGGAAGGATTAGAGGATGGCAAAATTGTATGTGATTGTTCTTTTATTTTCCCCAAGGCAACAAAATAATATAATGTAATGAGTGATAATAAGAAACAAATATTTATCTCTTATCTAAGCTTAAAAATTATTCCCTGGCATCATACACCAAAACCAAGGAAAAGTACACATACAAAAGCATATCTTGACTGTACTTCATGTTTAACAGAAACCAATGAAATCCCCTGCTTAGCAGCTTCAAACATCTACTCAAAGAGATATGATTTTCTCCAATAAGTGGTGAATAACTATCAGAATTTTAAAAGGTGATATCTAAGCCAAATATGTAGTTGTATATATTATTTATGAAAACATTTTGTCTGACATTGAGGGATATGTTAGTACAATGATTGTAGAACATGTAAGGCAAGTAATCACTTCTCCTGGAAGTTTTTCTATCAAGAAAACTAAAAATTTAAACACAATTGCAAAGATCTTCAATTTGCAGAAAAGATTCTTAGCTATTTTAATAAAAAAAGGCTTTAGCCGTAAAGATTTTACACCACTTACAGGATTATTATATCTGTGACTTACGTAAAAAGCATTACATAACATACATTTTATTTTCACCTTAAACTTGCTATCTATCTACAGCACACTGTAGTACATTCAACCCAAAACCAGGGGCAAGAACAAGGAGAAGCAGTGGGGCGTATGTATTCCAAAGGAAAAATTATCTGTGTGAAATGAAGTTCTAACCAAATCAGGAATTTAAGTCACTATTGTACCTGCACTAGCCGTTCGACTTCTGACACATGCACCTTCATGTTTCTTTACATGATGTAAAATGCAGACATAATTTTGCATCAGTTTCATCAGGATATGAGTTGTCCCTTTTTTATTCTTTTAACATATCTTTTTAATTTGTTATTTAACATAGGCTTTTTAATATAATTTACTGTGCAGTTCAAAATGTATTTCCTTCAGTGTTGCTCTGTGTCTTCTCTTTTTTAAGCTCTTTTTTCTATATAGGGCCACCAAATGCACCTTATCCAGTATTTTGGTATTATACTTCTTTTCCATCCATTCTCTTGAGCTATATTACAAGTACTACTTTACAATTTGATTGTCCTAAATCGTGAAAGTTCACCTGTGTGAAAACCAAGTTCTCACCAACTACACTTTGGGAGCAATTTCTATGGTGTACATGATCCCCACTTCATATTGCCATAGTCCCTCTGCAGCAGAACTCTGCTTCTGGTTCAGATTGCTTTTTTGGATCTTCAAAAGAATTTGTAGTCACCTCATTTCTGTCACTTTATGTTATAGTAAGGGGGATGAAAGTAGCAAAATAAAGGGAGTAATAAGTGTTACAACTTGTGACATCCAGATTGTCAGGGCTTTGGCAGATCTTTTAACCTTCTATCTGAAAGACAGTTTAAAGACTTTAAATATAATTTCTTAAAAGATTACATAGTGTTTAAGGAATTTTAGTCACATATTCTGACCAACCAACGAAAAGGAATATTTCAAATGTTCAGTGACATGGTTAATTAATCAACTCTTCACATCCCCAGTAATCACTAATTCCAATAAATTTACCAGCTACTACTAACATAACTATTCACCTACATAATGAACTCTCAGAAGAAGAAATATAGGCAGCTTTAATGAACAAATCTGTTAAAGATATTCCTAGAAAAATGTGACTTATTTAAGTACGGTACATGAATGCTTTTACATTAAGTAATCTCTCAGGTCATAAGTATTCTGATATTTTAAAATTACTTTCTTGGCAAAAGACACCTTCCTTCCAATTCAAACAAGACAAAATTCTGCTAACTGTAAATATATTGACACAATCAACGAGGTATTTCTTTGAAAGAGAATAGGCAACTTTATCTACTTTCTGTAGGATAAAATTTTAATATAGCTTATGATTTCTGCCATGAAACTCTTCAATGTTAATGTAGGTTTACCTGTAAGCTACTTTGTATGGTCCTGCAACTAATACTTAAGGGGCTCTTCCACTTGAAGAGTTTTGAAACTGTTCCTTTCTTCCCGTTCCTATCTGTAATTTTTCACCGATTATCTAGAAAGTATTAATTCCTTTCTCACTCGTTCTACCTATTTAAATAAGGTTATCTCCTCCCACCTCACAAACGGGAGCTATGAACTTGGTCCATGCCAGCTGGTAGAATCTCTGGTGGCTTTTCAAATAACTCTTTGGAGATGCTTTTCCTCACACAAGTTTTACTTCACTGGACATCCATCATCTGGTAACTTAAAGCAGCACATACTTTATTTTCTGCACTACTTGCCAGGTCCTAACAATAAATGACACATTTGTCCATAAAGATGCTCTGTGCAGGACAGGACAATTATGTATCTCCCTGCCAAGTACACAGTGATCCAGTGGCTCACCTGAGCTTCTCCAGCCAGTTCCTCCTTAACCTATCAATCAAAAAAAGTGAGGTTGCTTTTAATGGGGACACAGCCATTTATTCTTACCAAAATAACTTATCTTCTGCCATTGAGGCTATTCTTCTCATTTACTCAAATTACAGCTTCATCATAAATCATCCCAATTAAGGGACCTATTTTCTTCCTTTTGTTATATAAAGCAGAGGGATTTTTGCTATAATAACTTCCAGTATAGATTTGTCTTTTATATTTTTCTTTCTTTTCTTTTCAGCTCCTTGGTACTCCTCCTCCGTGCTGTTCCCTCATGCAGGATTTCTGAAAGCCATACAAAAAAGTAGCATGTGCAGTCCCACAGGGCACCTGAGATTACAAAAAATTCCTACTTTATACAACTCAGGAAGCCAGTTTTATACAGAGAAAAACCTGTGACATAGTTTTCTACCTTTGGAAGTATAAAGACATACTTAACAATCACAATTTGGCCCCATCATTAAGATAAAGAAATGTTTACAGCTGGCCATGGCAACTTATTCCTGTCATTACATCCAACATTTCTAGTACCTCTTGGTCTGTACCTTTGCAAATGTTCTGTGAGTTGAGCCTTACAACATTCTCATAAATCATGTAAATATCTCATTTGAAAGATGAACAACCTTAGGCACAAAGCTCTCAAATGATTTGCCCAGTCACATGACAAGTAAGTGGCAGAGAACGAAACCTAGGAATATTGATTCTCAATTCTGTATTCTAGCTGCTAAACTCATTCATTTTGATACACCTAAACACAATCACCTGATTAAATTTGAAAATACTCACTTTAGATTTATTTTCTTCTTCATGTGTAATTTTGTTCCTTTTATGTGCGTACAAAATATTTACTACATTGTTGTTTATTAGCAATGTATTTATGTCCTAATATGCAACTTTTTCAGAACACAGTTACATAAAAGTGGTTGCCAGTAGGGTCCTGTTGCAAAATACATTCCCTTAAGCATGAAAGCAACAGTTTGTTCAATTTTTTGAAGCAAACTTTCCAAAGATATAGCTTAGCTATTGAGGGCCATTTTTGCATCACAAAAAAACCCCAAACATTTTTAACACTTCCATTTTGTGCTGTGTGGAGAAGCATTCCATTCTTCTCTCAGTAGTAACACTGTGTCAGTCCAAACATTCAGATAGTTTTTATTTTGAAGGCATTTATTTTATTCCTACACATTGGAAGTTTATGGTCACTGTATTCCAACCTTATATTTTGTATAGAAAGATTTATTTTTACCAGTCATTGCTGATGCCTGAGCCAAGAGGTTTTAAGATCAAACTATTTGGAGTCAGAACATTTTGTAGGACTTTAGCAAAATCCAAGTTTATTGGCATACCTAAATAAATAGTGAGACAGTCTGACCATTTTTCCACTGAGCTGAGCCCTAGGAATAGTTTCAACAAGATTTTCTGAGACTTGACCTTTTTTTTTGCTTGCCAAGCAGATATAAACTATAAAACAAAATGACTTGTTCACATTGTGTATGTCTCAGTTGGTAGTGTTCTATTTTCTACAGTATCTCATCCTTAGCAACATCTAGATTTCACATTGGCTACAGCAGGAGGGATTGGCTGCTCTGAAAAGCAGTAGAGATTATAGAAGTAACTAAATCACACCTTTTTTGGTGGTTTTCACATCAGATCAAGGATGGCTCAGTCCTGTGCAGTTTTTCATTTCTCTGAACAACTGCTGGCATAATAACAAATTAAATGCAGATGCACTCTCTGCTCCGCTAACGTTGCCAGCCACAATAAAATTCCACCAAGGAGAACCTGGGGAATCTGCACTGAGTGGTGCATAATTTAACCCTGCCACTGATTATTCGTTATATGTGTAAGCTCAGCATGTGAGGTCTTTAGATAAGGGGCTGTGAGATATGGGCCAGTGTTAGAAACCAGAACTATAATCCCTTAGTCACTATAGAAAGAGATTTACAGATCTTTTGCAAGATTCATAAACCTTCATTTATCTTCAGACTCTCTTGCCTTCCTTCCTAACACAGTTAAGAGAGGATTTGCGATTTTGGTTACGGTTGTTATTTTGTTCTTTGTTTCTGTAAAATGCTATCATATCCAGCCAGTAATAAGATATGAAATGTTTTGAATAAGACATCCCAGTGTAAACTTCTATTACAGTCCACTGCAGAAGAAATATTTATGTGTATATAAGAGTAAGTTGTCTGGTATTTTCTTCTTTCTTTCCAAGGTGTGGAGAATGTTGAAACATAAACCTTTTGAAACTAAGGGAATAAAGTTTGAAGGAAATGGAGGTAGCTGGAACATAAATGGTGCATTTTCTGCAGTACAGCCGCAACTGCCGATTCTCAGTCACACCAACAGCTTCTCACTAAACCTCACTAAGATATGTGCAATTCTCTTGACTTAGGGTTAGTTGCAGCAGATGTTTGATACTCGCAGTGTCCTCTCATAGAGCTTTCAGACAGATGAAAAACAGGCTTAAAGCTTACAGGGCTGTTTCATGGAAGAGGTCAAAGTAAATGATCATACTAGTCTCTTTTGACCGTAAAACCTGTGAGGCTTTGAACTGTTTCTTAACGTCTCCCAGCAGCTCTCCATTTTCCCAGCATATCCTCCGCAGTGTAGAGAGAGCTATAATATTACAATATCCCCGAGGAACATCACAGTCTAATGATCAAAGAAGGGCAAAATCAGAGGAAAATATTAGAAACTATACGAAGACTGTGAAAATGAGTTAAGATGTATAAAGTATTTAAAAGATTCCACTGCACTAACCCTTCCCATCATTTCTATCTCTTACTTTGTTGGAAAACTGTATTTCTGTGATCTGCCACAGGGAGTCATTGGGGCATTGCCAGAAGGTCTCTGTCTTCTTACCTCCTCAATGATAAATGCAATGGGTTTCTCTCATTGCTCTTCTCCGAAGCTATCTATACAAGTTTGCTGACACATTCCACAGGTAAACAACCAAGTTCTAATGCTGGCAAAATCAGTATTATAGGAGAAACAGTGCTGATGACACATAGACAAACAAAAAGAAAAAAAAAATTAAAAAAAAATCCAACCCAGTTTATTTGCTCACAGAAGAGACCTCAAAAAATTAACCACACAGAAAAAAAGGCAAAGACATAGTTGTAAAACTGGCCATTGATGCATTTTGGGACATGTGTCACATCTACCTCCTTTTATCTCTGAAACATTCAAATAAGGCTCAAAGTCTAGTCTGATTAGATACCTGCCATTCTGTGAGACTAAAATGGACTGAACAAAGTTTTAAAACTCAGCTAACTAAAATTTGAAGTAGCATCCCATGATAACTTTAAACAACACGAGTTATTTAAAGTCTTGATTGAGGTGAAAATTTTTCACATTTTACAGAACCAAAAGGTAGAAGGGAATCCATGTGATACAAAGAATGTACAATTACAGGAAGGATCTTAATACAGCATTAATGTAATTTTATTGTTTTTCCTAAGTCTAAAGAATAAGGACAGATTTTTTTCCTGATTACTTTCCACCTATCTATTTCGCTTCACTGTTTCCTCATTGACAGTGGTATTCCTCCACCCTGCTGCCCTGCCTCCTTAGCTTGTCAGAAGAGGGTTAGATCTAATTATTGATTCAGTCATCTGCCAGTTAGGTGCCAGCATACCACAGGTGAAGAAATGGTGTCCAAACTCAAGAGTCAGGCACCCAGACTCTTACCCAGTGCATGCCCTGTCATAAACCGTGCCTCTGGGCAGAAAGGAAAGACCCTGGAGCAGAGAAAGTGCACAGGAGAGACACCCAGCTCTACTTGAGGAGCACCAAAAGGTTTTCAGAGCTTAAAAAAAAAAAAAAAAAAAAATCAATGTATTTTAGCAGGGAAGTAGGGTGAGGGGAAAAGATGGACACCAAGAGAAAACAGATGTCCTGTGAAAATAATTTCTGTAGAAAAATCTTCATCAATTGTCCATGGAGAATTTTCTAAGAGAAGAACTTCCATTTTTCCTTGTTGCTACATTACTATAAAAATGCAGACTTAAAAGAAAAATAAAAATTATAAAGCCTTAGGTTGTACGACATTTTATTTGTTAAAATAGCCCTATCAAGGACATTTTGCATTAAAAAGAAAGGAGTTATGAAATTAGAGAAACTGTATGGAGAATTAAGTGCATTCAAAGTATTCTGGGCACTAGCCCTTTGAAAAACAACTTATCGTAAAAAGAAGCTGTTGCTAGGATACTGTAACCACTGTCATCAGGATAATGTGGTGGGCTTTTTTTTCTCTTTTTTTATATATATTTTAAACAAGAAATCTTGATTGATGAACGCAACAGATAATGAACATTGGTATCAAAGCTGCCTGATGTGTTAAAGACTGAGTGGAACATTCAATTTCATGTTGAAAAGCCAAAGTGAAGTTAAAGTCTTCAAAGTGAAACCCATCAAAGAGTGTTACAAGAAATGAATGGCTACAAGGCTTGTTAGGTGCTTAAATAGAAGAATACAGACACAAAGCTCAGAAGTAAGCTGAGACAGAGAGACTAAAGAATACGAGTGAACAGATGTTGCTGTGGAGGTGAAGGAATTCTGCAGCCATTTCATTCTGCTGGAGTCAAAGACAACAAAAACCGTAAGGAACAAAAGTGACCAGAAATGGGTGCTGAATTAGTCTTCTGAGTGGCAACAGCTTGCTAGAAATTATAAAAATAGAAGATCAAAGGAGTATGGAAACTGTACAGATCTGAAGACAAATTCGGTTTATGGACAAAATTAAGTCTGTTAAGGCATCACTAAACCTCCCCTCAACTAGAAGAGACCCTTTGATACTCTTCTATGCATTTTCATGTCAAAGAAAGTGTCCAAGGTTCCCTGGGTTATTCAAGTATCTATGCTGTCAATTTCAGTGAAGTTTTGCCTTGGAAAGTCTGGGCCTGAAGTCAGAGCAGAACAGCTCACAAAGAGCATCAACTTGCATGACAAATTCCCTACTCTGCCTGTGGAAGAGTGCAAAGATATTCTCTCCTAATTAAAATATGAATGCTGTCATCTAATAATCTTCCTTGTGAGAAATAACAAGCTCGCTAATTAAATGTGCAATTTCTTGACATTTAAACAGGTCAATTTTTTTTCTAGGTGTCTGATCATTTATTTGAGGTGCTTCTTCTAGGCATGTTTATTATACCAACAGTAATTAATAACCAACATAACAGACCCTTCTAAAACAGGAAGGTGAATAATGTAGTTTTGTCTTTTTGCTCAACTGAAGTTATTTTCAAATAGACAATAACGATAATTAAATAAAGGATAGAGGTTTTATCCCTATTAAGTCCTCATCATCTTTCCAGGCTTCCTGTGTCTGTCTTCTGAAATATATCTTTCATAAAGTCACCTCTTTATTCCTTTTGGCTTTAATGAATGTTATTGCATAAAACTCCAAGAGGATGGCAAAACAGTCCTGCTTTACTTTACTGATATTATACCTGGAAAAGGTGCTGCTGAAGATAGATTTTAAGTTGTGGTATGGATAGAGTGGAAGACCTGTGGGCACAGACTTTTACTTTTAAAAGCTTATGTGATTTCCACAACTGTAATAGCTGAAAACATATCTTGATTTTCAGCACATTAAGCGTAGCTTTTAACAAGTCAGTCAAAATGAAATTTTCTATTTCACAGAAAATTCAAATATCTTTGAAATTTCCTTTAGTCTGAATGGGATTGAAGAGTACAAGTTTCCAAGCATTCTGCAAATCAAAATTTTCAAAGTATTCTCTTTTGGAAAGAGCAAGCCCATTCCCAGTGAATTTACCAAGGTATTCATCAAATCTAGTACTTATTTCTAGGAGTTATCAAGACATGAGAAAATTGTATGACTTACAGACTTAAACTGTTTGAACTAAGGAATGATCTTTCTCACTGGCTTTCTGAAGTCAATCCAGCATTTATTACCACCTGCTTTATTCTCCTACAATATGAACAATATGAAGTTAATTTATGTCATCCTTCTATTAAAAAAAAAACAACAAACAAACAAAAAACATGCTACTCTATTGCTTTGGTATGGCTTGAGGTTTTTTTGGTTGTTTTTTCCCCCCAAAGTGAGATGTCTGCCAGGGGTTTGACATGTTACCTTTGTATTTATGTTGTGATTTATTAAGAGGTTACAATACTCAACTGTTTGTTACCCTACTGCCGGGACACAGAATAGGCAACATGTCTATTACATGGCATTGCAGTTCTCAGACTAAGATGATAATTGCAATCAGTGATCATTTGAATTCATACGCCAGGTTATGAACTGCAGCAGTGAGAAACAGATATACTGCCTGCTTAGGAAAGAGAGCTAGGTCAATAACCTCATACACTGCACCAGTGGGAAATGACAAAACATGTCAGAGCTCTTAGAAATTATAGTTTTCTATGTGTATCTAAGGTCAACAGTGGACTTTAGTATAATGAAGAATGAATTACTGAGAAATAAAATAATGGTTTCTCTTGATTTTTAATTCCTGTTTTTAATGTGTGATAAGAAACTGAACACTTTACCATCTTTGATATGCTTCAGAAGTATCACAGTGGCAACAGTGGCCAGAAGGTAGCTCTGCTGTTTTGACAGTGTCAGTGATTTAGCCACAACAACAGTAGACATTTTTCATCCAATAGTTTATTATAAAATTACAGTTTCTAGCTTAAGACACTTAACTTGTAGAAGTCTTTCATTATAATCAGGAGAGTTTGTTGGTTTCTTTTGGTTTTGTTTTTGGGGTTTTTTTTAGCCGTCTCGGGAAGCATTTTCTTTTTCCCAGAATAGAAAAAGGTTAAAAAAAGAAGAGGATTTATTAAAATGAAAACTTTGCCAAAAAAGACTTAGAAAGAAAACTCTTATCATTTCAAAAAAATATAACATTTGGGTTTAATTTGTAAATTTACTGATACTGAACCACACTACAAGTAATAGTACTGTCTTTTCTAATCACACAAGAAATAGTCAGAAAATATGGATTTATCTTTCTTAAACTATATAAAACCTAATTATTTTGCTTTGGACATTTAAACTTATTTTAAACTTTTAAGACTTCCTCCATAATCTGGTGAGTATGAAAGAATTAATGACAGCCTAAAACAGATAACCAAATAGAGCAGAATGAACCCAATAGGTAAATGAGCACTGGCATGTGCTGAGTTGCATTTAAGTCTCTATAAACTAGGCTTCATTACGAATCACTTTCCTTTATATCTAGGAAATCCTATCTTGTACAAGGTTAAAAAAATAATGATTTATAGATATCTGAGTATTTTGTCCTGTACTCTTGGTCATTCATTCCCCTATTTAATTTGTTAATGATAAGTGTTATTGTCCAATATTTCTCTTCACTATAGAAAGATTACCAGAAAAGGAAGAGTCATCAAATCTTACTGAAACAGACGGGTCATTAGTAGCTAGGAAAATACAGTCTTAGAGTGGTTAATATGATATGGAATGCATAGGAATGCATTATTCTTGGATTCTGTTGACTACAGTGCTCCTACAGATCACAGCCAGTCTGAAAGATACTGAAAACAAATGTGGTCTTTAACATAGATATGATTGAGCACACTGAGTATTTGAAAAACAAATCTAATAGAGCAGTGATGTGATTGCAACATACATTGATCATTTGTGGAAATATGCAAAGGAATTGTATCAAAATCTAAGATAAAAAAAATCAAACAAATGTAAAAATTATAATGTATATGCATGCATCCACATATAGTCGTATGTGTATACATATATACACATAAATAAGTATTTAGAATAATTTTAAACAAAAATCAAAATCATAGCTCCATGTCTGATTTCCTTCCTTATCTGAAAAGTGTGTGCCTCCAAAACATGTCTGTGCTTTTTATCACTAAGCTCCATTTGTTAATCTTGATTTGCAGTTGCCAAATGTTTAAAGCTGGGAATGATTCATTTTGTAGGATCATATTTTGAGCCAAACATTGGTTGTAAATAATTAGCTTTTTAAGAAAAATTAAAATATGCTTAACTGATTGGACTCACCTTCCTGCGCACATAAGTACATTGGTTTTATTTTTATCTCACAGTCTTTTTGAGAGCCTGTGACAATTCTTACTTTCTCTGCTGTCCAGCTAGGACATAGTGATGATGAAAGTCCATTTCAGTAATGACATTAATACAAAAGAATGAAACACTGTGTGAAAGTGAACATTCAGGGATGCATGCAACTGATAGGTTGTGACACAAACCCTTCTGGAAAGTTAGCTTAGCCTCTTCAGTGATAAAGTGACATTCATCTGTGCCACCCCAAAAAATGGATTCAAATACCTTTCTCTTGGAAAAACAGTTACTGTCCTTGTTTATTTCCCATTGAATATAAAAATTGAAAAATGTAACTGAAAGTAATTATGTGAATACACTCCACTGAGCTACCAGCTGTCAGTTACTGCCAGACATTGTTTACTAACCAATACCCAAATTTAGATCAGTCACAGTCAGTAGAATGCTAATATACAAAAAATATTAGGCTTATTTGCTTGCTGAGTTGTTTGTGTGTTAGAAAGTATCACAGGAAATGGGCAGTGTGAATGACAGCTGCAGTGATGTCCATCTCCTGGACAAAGGGGAGTTAGGCAATGCTGTGCCAGGGCTATGATTCCACTACCAGCTTTTGAGGTCTATGAGACTAAACTACTTCTTCATTTACTTGTTATTGTCAGTATTTCAACATTACTGATATTCACGTGCTTTGCTGCACATTAAATGGGACTCTAGAGCAGTGTTTAAAGGGAGCATCCAGCACACTCACAAAAACACTACATGTGAGTGGTTCCTGAGCTTTCACCTGGAAGGTGCTGGGGAGTGAGAAGGCTTCCTTCCCTCTAAGGGTTACTACATGGGTGTAGAGTACTTTGTCCAGTAGGCTGCTGTGCTGAGCTTGGTGCTAGTTGCTGCTGCTGCTGCTGCTGAGCTCAGTTAGGGGGAAAGCATGACACAGAGAGATTTTACCTAGAGTTCAGTGGGAGGTGGACCCCCACGAAACCCAAATTCAGAGTAGCCCCTGCATGCACTAGTTCTTTAACTGTATGTGCATGAACACATAAGTATGTGCAGTCTGGAAAACTTACAAAATTGTGAAACACATTCATGAGGTCTGATGCAATATGCAGTGGATAAAGGATTTAAAAATAAAACACATTTGGCAAGTTCCAGTTCCTACTTGCCAGCTTGGAAGGGAGCAGTGTGATCAGGGTAAAGTAATTAAACATTTTTAGCCTTCATTTTCCATGTTATTGTCTTCATTTTATTGCTCAGTGTTAAGCTAGCCTAAATATTGCTTTAAAACATGAGCTTTGAGGTCCTCCCCTTCTTGCACTCACACTGGGGGTTCTTAGCCACAGTCTCTAGTCACCATTTGTGAGTAATCATGGACTGCCACAACTACCATTAAACACAACAGAGCACAAATCTGGTTTAGAAAAGACTGCACTTTATAGCCTTTAGCTCAGCAATAAGATGTTTTTGAGATTCATCCTTGTACAGTGCATTGTAATGGGTTGTGTGATTAACAAGCACCACTGCCAGTGGAGTCAGACACCAGAGCAGAACACTTCCCTGCTCTTGCCAAGCAACAAATTTAGGGCCCAGTTCAGTTCGAGGACAGCCAGTTTCCTTGTTACAGAAGCTGGCTGTGATTTTTACTGAAATAAGTCCTCTGCTTTCAGAATATAGATGAGAATTCAAGACAACCTAATTAAAAACATTAATGATTTTGTTTTCAATTGGTGTTTGCTTCTGCTTGACGTGATTTAATGTCAGATAGCTCTGAATATCAGAGCTCTTCGAGATGTATGGTTATAGCAAAAGATTCTTCATCCAACCCAGGGACACTTACTGTACCTCCTGCTAGATGGTGGGATGGTGGTGGGTTTTTTGGTTTGCTTTTTTATGTAAATCACTTCTTCTAAGATCATGTTCTTTTCCTATTATGCTGCTACTTTCTTAAATGTACATCTTGGCTTCCCAACATAATAAACTCACCTCTTAACCTCTACAAAATATTTTATAGTCATTTTGCTTGGGCATCATTAGCCTGGCACAAAAAGACTCTGCAAGCAACTCACGGATAACTCATAAGGACAAAGCAATTATTTATTGGCCAATGCACATAAAAGGCAACTAATATTTAGTGAGCTAGGACATTGAGCACTGGTGTGCCCACACTCCAGTAGAGCCCCTGGAGAGCCTTTGCCATTTGGATAGGTGTTGGTGAAGAGGGAAGGATTGGTGGCCACGGCTCCAAAGAACCACCAGAGTTTTTGCCTTCCTCCTACTCTGTCAGTGCTGCCAGCCCTGACAGGTCAACCACAGTGCAGCAATTCCTGACTAGACCAGCCTCCAGCTAACCTCTCTGCATTTCTTTTCTTTAAGACTTTATCTTTCCAGGTTGATGTTTACTCTCTTGAATACTTGCTATCTTAGCAATCATAGATCAGCAGTTCCAGTAATTTTTACCTTTCTTATGTCTGTACAGACAGTCTCACAGCTCTGTCTCAGCAGTCTGAGTCAAGGTTCCACAGCTGTGGTGTACCAAAGCTGGACCCCTTACATGAGCAGCTAAAACCCCAGCAGTAGGACGTGAACTGACAGCAGGGGCTGCAGAAAGAGGGTTACAGTGTGCTATGACATCATCTGTGCTTCTTTCCTGGACACCACTTTATTCCACTCAAACCTCATTCCTGATTACTTTCCTGGTCCTTCTGACTCCACTTTCTGTTTTCCTCCTCCACTATGGGGTTCTGAAAAACAAGTCTAACTACTAATTTCCTTCAAAATTCTCCATTTTGGTTTCACTTGCTATCCGGAGCTGACACTAACTATTGTGTTTCTGTTTTCTGGTATCAACTTGTGACCTACTATTTATAAACACTTGCAACAGAAGAAATGTTTGGCAAAAGTTTCTCACTGTAGAGTTACAATGCTCTGTCAGTAGGGAAATGATATAATTCTGGATATTTTCCCCTACAAATGAGCAGAATTTTAGCCAAGGAAATATGTTTTCTTCTCCTTTAATCCTTTTCATAGCAAAGCTCAAGACGAAAGTCCAGAAAGGACACCATATGCCATCATATACTTTGTGAGGCCTGTAGTTGTTCCTGCCCTTTAGCCATTAAAACTGCAAACAGCAGTGTATCTTGATAGCCAGATCATGTTTATTACAATACATAAATCCTGTGTGTCCAAACTACCTGATCATGAAGTGCAGCAGTAATTTCTCTAGGGCTTCCTGAAACCTTCAGCAAGTCATCAAATTCAGCTTTCCTGGGGCAGAAAATTAATAATAATAAAAATAATAATAATAATAATAAAGACATGATTATTTAAACCTAAATGATATATTTGATATATTTACCTACATGATAAAAGGGGATCTGTGCTTGAATCTAGTTGCAGGAGAGCTTCCAATCTGTTTTGTGTAGTCAGCCAGGATATAACATATATTCAGAGAGAGTAATATTGATCCGTAGTGGTACACTGTGAATCCAGAAAATTGTGGTTTGCTTCCAGCATTCCAAATGTAGAACTACTTAGGAAAAATGCAACTTATATTCAGATGCTCAATTCAAGAGTCTAAAAATATTCTGGATAGAAACTATATCAAAATCAACAAACTGATTTACTGATTTACTATTCTTCAGTTTCACAATTTTGTCTTTGTGCACTCTGTATACAGAATGCAAAAAAAGCAGAATAGATATATACAATGGAAACATTAAACTAAATTTATGCCAAAAAAGAATACATAGTGCATAAACATCAGCCCAAATTTGACTGTTTTGCTCACCTAAGCAGAACAAACCAGTGAGTAACAACTTTCAGGAACAACATCCATCGAGTAATACAGTACACAACTATGCCTAGGGTCTAATCTGAAGGTCATCTTCACCTGATTTAAAATACAAAATCCACACTTTTGCATCTATTACTTTGGGACAACCCTACAATGGTCCACACTCTGCTCCTCAGAGTCCTTTTAAGAACAGACCGTCTTTCTCTTTCCCCACTTGCTCTAATTACAAGCAAAAGAAAAAAGAAATAAAAGTTTGTAGAAGGCTAGAAATGATAGACCAAGAAATTGCAGAGTCACCATTGCTGGATTTACTGCATTTATAACTTTTGGTACATGGACAAATTCCATACACAAGAAGAACGGCCAGTAGACATTGTTATCCTTGCATTCAGACATTTCTCATAGTGCTAAATTTGAGGTATAGTTAGCTGTTGGGGTTTCATCTGAGGTGCTCTTATCACACAAGATCAGCAGTTACAGGCTTAAAAGTAAATTTATTATTAACCCTAACATTCAGTATAGATGTAGCTAGAGGCATACAGATGAGTACGGTCTTATATCAGGGAAGAAGTTTCTTCAACAGCATAACCTTTTAAACAATCTACTAATTTTTCCCCAAATTACTTCTCAACTTAATCTAAATTTCCCACGTAAATTAAGGTGTAATAAATTAGAAAAAAGATGAATTAAAGCTATAAATTCTGAAGGATTTTAGGCTCTTTGCTTGTTCTGTGAACAGAGTATGCCTTCAAGGGCAACAAAGAATTTCAGTTCCCTTTTCCAGTTGAGGGAATCTGAAACTACATCTCACACTAGTTACACAAATTCCCTAAATACCTACTGATTGCTCAGTCATTGATCAGTGCAGGAAGGTGAACCACAAGTTCCTACATCTGTATTAAATGTGCTCACAAGAAAACTACTTACCATTATGTGGCTTCCTCAGACACTGAAGTAAAAATTGGTCTTTAAAAAATACCTAAACATTGTTGAGATAGATGGCAAATATCCTACAACCCAGCATGTAGAAAGTTCCCCTTAAGCACAAGGTTACATTAGGTAGTTAATTATTTCAGGATATGAAAAGGAAACAATTTCTAACTTTTATCAAACACTTAGCAAGCCTAAGGAAATTTCTGCTCACTGAAAGCTAACAGATTCAAAAAACAGTTCTGTTTTGTAGTTAAAAATACTAATTTCAGCATTTCAAATGGAAATATTAAAAAATGTACATAGTTGTTTTTGTTTTTAAAGAGAAGTTTAACATTTTATATTTGAACGTCAACAGAAATAAAAGAATTCTTGGGTATTTTAATACATATTCTGCTATAATATTCCATGTGTGCATGTACTCTAGGCTAATAGATGATGATGAAATAAATCAAAATTTAAGCAGTACTGGTTTGTGATTTCATTGCTGTGTGAAGAGCTGATGAAATTGAACTGTTATGTATCATGCCATTTTGCCTGCATAATGTTATAACTGCTTTATGGAAAATAAGTTGAGAACTTCATTACTTGACCTGGATTTATGATGGAACTTATAAATGTATTTGCTTTCAATAAATCTGACAGAGATAGATTGACCACCATCCTTGTTAACATTTTGATAGACATCCTCTTTTAATGGCACCTAATTACAAAACAGCCAGTGCAATGTGCTACTAAGATCAAAATTCAGCCTAGTAATAACTACTGGATTTAACTCATACATTTCTTTTATAGAAATCAGAAATAGCACTTCTCTATTCATATTTGGAAAGCTACTCAAAAAATATCAGAAAAAAAATTCTGAAAAAGTATAAAATCCATCTCGTCTGTCTGAAGTATTCTTAAAGCACCTACTTCCATGATGTCAAAGTGTGAAGAGCTCCCCTGTCTGTCTCCTAAGGAAATCATATTCTTCCTGTTACTAGATGATACGGATTGTTGTGGTCTGCAAGTGAGCCATCCCTGGAATGGCAAAAAAATGCAGGCCATATATTACCGGAAATATAAGACATTGCATTCAATATTATATATTCTGTAGATCAATGTATTTTACTTAATTTCCTCAAAATCCTTTCTCTCTCAATTTGTTTCACAGTATGAAGTTGGAATTGGAGCATACCCCCATTCCTCACTGTGGCTCTTATCTCTGCTAAAGGAAGTGGTGCACAAAGATCAAAGCCATGAAATTGCTTTTAGAATTTAATCTTTTTCCTAACAAATCTTCTGTTTTATCAATACTTAGGATGCCAGACATAGACAAAATTCCAAAATGGTAAACCAGGTAATAGATGTTGTATTGTAAATTTATTTTGACAAGTGTTCAGCAGAGCAGCATTAAGAGCAAGTTAAATATATTTGAGGGCTGTACATAAAGTTGTTGAAATAACAGCATTTAAAATGCACTCTGAGGGCATATGTTTAAAATTATTTCATTGCATCAGTTCACAATGGAAATAGATCAGTTCAGTAACTGACAAGTGTTTCTGCAAGAGAAAGTCTGATTCAGATCTTCCAATATCTTTATTCAAATGTTTCCACCACATCTACCCTGGTTCACATTGATTGAATGATCAGGAGTCATAGAGTACTCCAGGTGAATATAGAAGTAAATAAGAATGAGAAGTTTTAAAAGGTGAAAAAATATAGAAATAAACACAGACTTTTTTGACTGAACAACTTCTTATGGAATTTATCAAGAAAACCCGTATCTTGCACTGTTTAGGGACTGGTTTTACACTATTTCAAAATTTGTCATCCATGCCATCAAGTTGTATTGGATTGTCTTCAGTTTTTATTTTAGTTAAACTAGTGTATATTGTATATCAACATTTCTATGGAAGTTTAAACCTCATTTCATCAGGACAGATTCAGATGGTTAACTAAAACATGTTTAATCATACATCTAATTACACACCCTTGAGCACAGATGAGGCCTTAGCATTTTGGGGACTTTGTTCTCATTCCCCTTGAGTTATTCTTCTGCCTCCTGCCTGACATCTATTTAGCACAGTCTCAGGTTCAGGAAACCATTTCTTATTATTTTGTGGGGGCTGAATTTGTCTAGCTGCCAGATGCCCACCAAGCCACTCCATTATTCCCCCCTCCTCAACAGGACAGCGGAAGAAATATGACAAAATGCTCATAGGTCAAGATAAAGACAGAAGATCACTTACCAATTACTGTCACGGGGAAAACAGACTGGACTTGAAAAAAAGTAATTTCATTTATTGCCAATCAAGAGAGTCAGTTGCAGTCAGTTCACAACACTGACTCTCCTGCTCCTTCCTCGTCATGCTTTTGCCCTGGTCCATCATGGTTTCTCAACCACAGGAGATAGTCCTTGACAAACTTCTCCAGTATCAGTCCTTCCCACTGGGCTGCAGTTCTTTGGGAACTTCTATGGCATGGATCGTTTCCACAAGATCTTTCAGGAACAGACTGCTCCAGCATGGGTTCTCCATAGGGCCACAGGTCTGCCAGCAAACCTGCTCCTGTGTGGGCTTCTCTCCGTGGGCCACAATTCCTTCTAGGAGTTCCAGCATGGGCTCTTCACAGGTCACAGCTTCATTTAAGTGACATTTACCTGCTCCAACATGGGGTCCTCTGCAGGCTGCAGGTGGATATCTACTCCACAGGGAATCTCCACAGGCTGCAAGACAAAACGCATCACCATAGTCCTCTCCACAGGCAGCAGAACAATCTGCTCTGGCACCTAGAGCACCTCCTTAGTCACCTGCTTGTCTCACCTTGGCATATGCAAAGTTGTTTCTCTCGCATATTCTCACTCCTCTCTCACAGCTGCTGTTGCACTGCTGTTGCACTGCAGTTTCATCACTTTCTTAAATACGTTGTCACAGAGGTGCTCCCACTGTTGCTGATAGGCTCAGCTTTGCCCAGCAGCAGGTCCGTCTTGGAGCTGCCTGGATCTGATTCTGTCTGACATGGAGGCAGCTCCTTGTGTATTCTCACAGATCATAGAATCATAGAATGGTCAGAGTTGGAAAGGACCTAAAGATCATTTAGTGCCAATCCCCATGCCATGGCCAGGGATGCCTCACACTAGAGCATGTTACCCAAGGCTTTGTCCAACCTAGCCTTGAACACTGCCAGGGATGGAACATTCACAACTTCCTTGAGCAACCTGTTCCAGTACCTCACCACCCTCACAGTAATGAACTTCCTCCTTAAATCTAACCTGAACTTCCCCTGTTTAAGTTTAAACCCGTTACCCCTTGTCCTACCACTACAGTCCCTAATGAAGGGTACCTCTCCATCATCCTTGTAGCCCCCCTTCAGGTACTGGAAGACTGCTATGAGGTCTCCACGCAGCCTTCTCTTCTCCAGGATGAACAGACCCAACTTTCTCAGCCTGTCTGCATACAGGAGGTGATCCAGCCCCCTGATCATCCTCGTGGCCCTCCTCTGGACTTGTTCCAACAGTTCCATGTTGTTTTTATGTTGAGGACACCAGAACTGCACACAATACTCCAAGTGAGGTCTCATGAGAGCAGAGCAGAGGGGCAGTGTCTCATTTCCTGAGACACTGTGGTAGTGGAGATTAGCTTAGATATTTGAACTGAGAAATCCTTGGCTTAGCACTCAGCTCAGCGAAGAACTTGAAACGATGATTAACCCTAAGCATCACTGATTTTCATGAGATTTATCACATGCTTTAAAGTCAGGATGCCCTTCAGCACTTCAGGAGTATATCTATTTCCAAGAAGTGAGGAATATGCTTGACTCTGGGAAAGAAGCTGTGCTTTTCTCCTTAGCTAGGTGCTCAGATATGTCCACATGCCAGGGTTGTTCAGGCATTTAGAGAAGACATTGGAAAGGAAAGACAAAAGAGTAACGCTGATTTGTACTCATTCATGAACTCTTCAGTAGTAATTTGTTATGCACTTTTCTAAAGTTGGTTAATGATTTTGGTTTGTTAATTTTGGTGAGGATTCAGACTAGTGCACAGAGCCTCCATATAGAAACTTCAGTATGTGAGACTAGTATGCTTGATTTACTAGCAAACAGTGCTGTTATGGCTGCTTCACAGGGCCTTTGCAGCCGTTATCATCTCCTAAACAACTTCTGTTACCACCAAGTACTGGAAAAAATTAGCCTTGCTGTGAGAAGGAAGACTGCAATTTAAAAGCATGCAAAGATTTTAATGCAAAATTCAGCTGAACTTTGTGTCCTTTGTGGATCATCTGCCTTTTGAGAAAAGATTATTACCATTACACGGGAATGGAAGCAGTGTAAGCACATGCTGGAAACTGCAAACAACAACTCAGATGCTATTTTTAGTCTTGAAAGGGACTGTTGTACCTATTCCAAGATTCAGTATCTGTATAATCATTTCAGATTCCATGGAATTAAATCGCCAACATACACTTTTCACCTGAAGATATCTTTCTTGCCTTGCCTTTGCCTTGTCTTGTTTTCCTGTTGCTGTTAACCAACTTCTCTCCTAATGAAGGCACATCTGGAGTTAACAAAGAGAAGGAGCTAATGCAGCACCATCGCTGGGCTCAGTCTTCTGCACATTCTTTCCCTTTCCCTGCCCTTTGCCTCTTGTCTTTTCAGCCGTTAAAGCCTCTTAGAGAAGGAACTGCATTTGTACAAAACAAAGCACTGTGGAGACTATTTTCCAGTGAGATCCTGAGGCTTACTGTAATATCTATAATATCAAATAGTTTAATGTGGCAACAGTTCAGTAAGGACAAGAAAAAAATAAATGGCATTTAGGTCACATTCCTAGTTTCTGAGAAAATACTGAGGGGCAGAAGAAGGAAAAGAAATAGACTTATGTCTGGAAAAAGCTAATGTACGTAGCTAGGTCCCCTAGCATGAAAAAAGAACTGTGTCACAGACATAGCTGAGGTTAAGAATAGACATGTTACATCATCTTTTGCACAATGCAGTAGTGGGAAAAGGGAGGAAATGAGGCCTTAGGAGAGGAATAAATAAATTACAGCCAGATTTTATAGAAAAATGGCTAGACTGGAAGCTACTTAGGAAAAGTCTGGATTGTGGTCTGTGTTAGATACAGGTGAGGAATGAATGGAAAGAACTGTTGTAACAAAAAGAAAAGAATAGCTGGGATTACTGATGACGTGGAAGAAATGGTCAGGGGAACATTCAGTTCTTTTTATATTTTTTTGGTAACAGATCCTGTAATTATTTCTGGCATGTTAGCAATGGTGGCAATCTGTGCAGCAGAGTCTCTCTCAGCCCAACAGGAAAAATCTATACAAAACTGTGAGCAGTTTCTTTCCCACATTAGACTTTATCCAAGACTGCAATCAAATTAGTCAAGAAAAAGTTCTCTTGAGAACAAATTCTACTTTCGGGACCGTACCTCTGGCACCTCATCTATAAATGGACTTTTGTTAGTCCTATGAGAACACAGAACCTCTATACGATGGAACCTGTGCTCAGCAGTGGTAACATCACATCCTCCTTGGAGAAAAGTGGCCCTGAGATGGAAGGACAGTTGCTAGCTGGGGTGTGCAGAGGAGCTCCTAATAAGCATAGCCCACAAGCTAGCTGAATGCTAGGCTTCTTTGCACAGACCAAATAAATGTTTCAAAACCTCTTTATTTCATTGGTGGCTTTAATCATTAATAATCCAGAAAGGAATACTTAACCTGTTAAACCATAGTGCAAAGAGCTGAGCTGGATGACTTATAAGCCTCTAAATCTTTCAGTAAGGCTTTGTAGAAAGACCTGTTTTGCATTTCTAGCCAGGAGCAGAGAAATGGAGGTAAGGAGCATAAAAATGTGTTTATTAGTTCAGCTTGATAAACCAACATCCCAGCTCTGAAAGTGTAAACTGAAAGTCTGAAAGGAATTTAAACTCTCTGCAGAAAAGTTTGGAAAAATAAATGAAATGTTTATGCTTATATGGGGAAAATGTATATTAAATGATTAAGTTAGAAGCAGGTGTCAGGCAAAGATTGTAAAAGCTATAGCCTAGAGATATAGATAAACTGGGGATGATACTGTATGTCCAGGGAAACCAAACGTTAGTTTAATTATGGAGCACTGCATCAATACGTGGGACAGGATGTGGTCTACTTCTTGGAAGCTCTCTTTTGTCTCTGGACTCTAGAAAGATGGAACCACATTCTGGAACATCCTGGGATTTAGTACCTCTTATAGGTCTATGTTTTTAGCAATTATACTTATTTCTGATTTGTTATTTAAAATTCTTCAGCATGTCAATACAGTTTTGCTTCAAACAAGCAAGCAGATTCAGGAAAGATATGTGTCAGGATCCATGCTGTTTCTACCTGACCCTTCATTAGGGAAGAAGCTTTTAGATTATAACAGGCATCACAAAAGTGTAGAAATCCCATGAGATCTATAGAGGGACACCATGTCAGAAAATCTTTTGCCCTAACAACAGCAACTCTTTTCAGGGAAATGCTGGTGTGACCTCCATAAGACCAAGTAATGGATTCCATTGCTTCTAATTTCACAGTCACTTCTTGACCTTGTTGGCTGTCATTAATTTGGATTAGACAGAAGATACTGCATGCATATATGACAGCAATATGTTAAGGAGGATTGTGTAAAATTTGCAGTGTAATTTTTAAAATTTTTTATGTCCAAATGATGTACAAATATAACTCTTTTTTTGTTTTGGGAAAAAAGTGTTTAAACAATTTCCTGCTGTATGTAATACAAAGTGAAAAAAAAGGCGATGTTTTATGCAAAGCTAAAATGGAGGATGGCCTTCTAACTATTGCATTATCAATGAGACACAATGTTACAGAAATGAATGATGGAAATTTATGCTCTTGAATCCATTTTTTAAAGAAGAAAGCAAATAGTTTTTAGGTTTTAATTTAATTTTTGTCACTTAGGAGGAAACTGTCTTTTAAGTATGCTTCCTGTTATAATTTCAGGTGATCACTTCCTAATTCTAGACAGATTACCTGTTCTCAGTCCTCCAAAGTAAACCAGTTGAAAAACTTCAGAACTATAGGAGATTAAGCTGTCAGAAATGTAAGTCTAAATGTAGGTAAAACCTGCTCCAGTTGCTATTTTAGCCTGAACAGACACTAGCTCAGCCTGCTCACAGATAAAAGTAATTTTAAAACAGACATCAAGAAGTCACATACTTTATAGGAGCCCTGTCTCGAATGGCCTAATCAAGCAGGGTCACTATGGCTGAACACCGAGACTGTTTATGAATGATGTTCAAAAAGAATTGGCATAGTATGGCAGTCTTCCTTGTTTCCATTATTGCAATAGGTTTATAGCATATGTAGAAAAAAAAAGATAATCCAGTACAGCATTAATGTTCCAGCCCTAAAGATATATATCTTCAGTTATTTTGTATGTTAGGAATGCAAATGGATCAAAGTGATTGACTGATTCTTTTCCCTTCCCTTCCCTTCCCTTCCCTTCCCTTCCCTTCCCTTCCCTACCCTTCCCTTTCCTTCCCTT
>JANHGB010032606.1:12051-27781 GCA_026283785.1 Coracopsis vasa | reverse complement strand
AGGAGGGGAAGCCGGGAGGAAGCAGAGACAGGACACCTGACCCAAACTAGCCAAAGAGGTATTCCATGCCACAGCACGTCATGCCCAGGATGTAGAACTGGTGGCAGTTATCCAGAAGGGCTAGAGATCACTGCCGGGGGTCGGGCTGGGGTGTCGGTCGATGGGGTGGTGAGCAGTTGTATTCTCCTCCCTTGTTATTCACCTTATCATTATTATTATTGGTGGCAGCAGTAGTGGCTTGTGTTATACCTCAGTTACTGGACTGTTCTTATCTCAACCCATGGGAGTTACATTCTTTTAGATTCTCCTTCCCATCCCTGCCGGAGCGGGGGGAGGAAGAGTTTGCAGGAGGGTGAGAGAGCGAGCTGCATGGTTGATTTATGGCTGACTGGGTTTAAACCACAACAGGTGTTTACATATATGGGACTTTATGATAACCAGTAAATCTGTTGATTTGCAGCAAAGTTGCTCATGATGATTTGCAGTTCCACAATCCTCTCTCGAAAGTCTGTACAGATTAAATCTGTATTGTTTTGTAAAGATATCTGCACAGACAGAAAATATTGAAGTTGTATTTCAGTCCCTATTTCACAATAACCAATGTAAAGCTGTAATTATTTGGTTTTGATAATGGAATATTTGTTTCAAAACAGGTGTTGCGGCAGATAGAATAGCAATTCATTCTGACGGTCAAATCACAGACAACCTTTCCGCTCAGAATTTGATCTCTTGTGATACCAGGAATCAACATGGATGTAATGGTGGAAGTATTGATGGTGCTTGGAGATATCTGAAAACACATGGGTAAATATTTAATCTATTTGTCTAGGTTATTTCAACTTGATCCAGTTGCTTAAGATACAGTGTTGCTTGTGTTACAATGATGATTTCTGACCTTTCAAAAAGAAACACTTAGCTTTGCTCTGGTTAAATGTATTACTTCATCAAGACTGTCACTTTCTCTCATTTATACCTTCTTTAAATCACTTTTATGAAGAACTACCAAGCATTCCTGAAGAAGTGAGTGAAGATTATTTTGAATGAGGTCTCTCAGTGAGAAAACTCTGCAACCATCCTGCTCCCGTTTAAGCCTTATTACATCTAGGTGTTGTTATTAGCTGTAATACGACTGGGGAAAATGGTATCCTCTCTAAAAGCAAGACAAACAGGAAAGGTTTTTATGTCAAAGACAATACTGTAAGAGGATTCAAAACTTCTATGATTCTTGGGCTACAGGCTCTTCACGTTAAACAACCTTGAGTAAGCAGCCAGTTGCATGAGACAACATTTTGAATATTCAAAAAGATCAAACATTGTCTTTCTATAAAGCAAATAGTAATCATCCCATCCCAAGATTGTGCCAGAATGCAACACTGTAGCAAAGAATATATATAGACCCTTTTTCCTTCAGGTGAGACTAAGTGAAGTTAACAGCTGTCAAGCTCCACATGAAGAGCTAGAAGCTTTTTAAAATTACATATAATAATTTTTAGAATCACAGAATGATTTAGCTGGGTATGAAGTTTTGTAGGTCACCTAGTCCAACTTTCTGCTCAAAGCATGACTAATTCTGAAATTAGATCAGGCTGCTCAGGCCATATCCACTGTCATATTCTGAGTATCTCCAAGGATGGAGGTTCCACAGCCTTTCCTTCAGGACTACTTTTGCGGTCAAACATTTGCTTTTTCTTATATCTAATCAGCATATTCCTTGGTACAGCCTGTGATGGTATCTTTCAGCTTTTCACTGTGTATCTCCAAGAAGAGTCTTGTTCTGTCTCCTCTATAACCTCTCATTACGTATTGAAAGACTGTAATTAGATTCCCTTTTAGCTTTCACTTCTCTGGACTGAACAAATCTAGCTGCCTCACCCTCTCTTTGCATATCATATGCTTCAGACCTCTAAGTGCCTTCCATTTGATTTGCAAAAACTGCCTAGTCTTCAGTTCCCTCTGACTGTTATCTCAGCATGGGCATAACCACCATGAGCCCATAGTAGTAAGATTCTTCCTGTACTAGAAAGCTGAATTTCTTTTACCTGAAGGAGTGTGGTTAAGTGACGCTGCCTGTTCTGCAGAGGCAGATTAAGCATACAAGGGTTAGCTTATTTCTATAAGGAAAATGTGTCAGGCTGAGACTGTATGAGGCACTTGGTTATCAACTGAGCTGTGCTCACGCAGGAGCTCGTGCTGGTGTAAACGAAGTAGAGAGAAGATTGCTCCCTGGCTGACCGCAGAGTACCAATGTGAAAGCGGTGTGCAGAGCAGGCTTTCTAACTCCTGTAAGTCTGGAAGCATACAGGCAGGGCACCTGAGCTCACCAGAGCACATCTGGGAACTGTCTTTTCACCTCCCAAGTTCCCAGTACTTGCATTATTGCTCAATTGCCTGAGATGCCTTGTGGTATTCACCAGCTTCTTGCAGCTTGTTGGTGATCAGTGGCGAGTGATTAAAGAATCTGCCGGGCAGTTGTGAGAACAACCACAGATTTTTGGAGACTATCGAGACCTCCAATACATCTTCACAGTCTGAGATTATTTTCTGTCATTCATCCAGCTTTCTTGTCCCTGTAGAGTCAGCTGCAACATGTACAACATCAATGAGCTCTTACAGACCTTTGCTTGCTACCCATTCTTGTCCCTGATCACTGATTCATCGTCAATGTACTACTACACATGAAAATATGTCTACTCAACTATTTTTATAAACAACATTCCTTAATGCTGATTTTCTTTTCTCAAGTTTAAATGATATTTCAAGTCCTCTTCCAAGAGTTCCAGACACAAATAAACACCTTAAGGAAAATATCCAAATATTTGTGAGGACAGACACTGGAAGAACACAACAATGGCTATGCTGTATCTGAGAAACGGTCCATCTAGCCCAATATTTTGTCTTTGACAGTGGCCAAGAGTAAATAGTATAGACAACAACAAAAACCAGAATAAATATTTTTGATTCACTGGACTGATAATTGAATTCTTTTTGTAGCTGAAACCCTATAATCCATAACCATTTACTTTTGACAATGAAAAAAGATGTAAATTCATGATATAAAAGTCTGAAGTGTCTTTTGAATGAGCCCTGTTAAATAGTGCTTGCTTCCTTGCACTTTCAGGTGACTTTTATTTATGAACCAATATATTACGATCAATTTTTTTCATTATCTCCATTCCTTGCAATAGGGAGAAAGTGCATTGATTTCCTTTGTGAGCTTGTAAATTTTCAGAGCAGGTGTTCAATACTGTTTTAAATCTTCTGTTTTCTCAATTTCTGAAGTATGCTTATCTCATGATTTTGATAGATTTTGAGGAAAATCAGGTGCTGACTTAGACTATCCTCACTGAAGTCAATGAAAGACCTTCGTAAAGCTCAATGAGGTTAGGCCAGTGCTGAGACCTGACTTGTCAGAATCACTGAGCACCCAATTAATAGTGAAATCTCTCCAGGTGGAGCGTGGAGCAGAATCACTGTCAAACTCTCACTGTCTCTCTTTCTCCATCAATTAAAGAATAAATCCATATTCTATTTCTATTTATTATTAATTTTAGACATTTCAGTTGCAAACCACAGTTTAGGAGGAATCAGTGTGGTTTGAAAACACTTATTTTATCTAATAAGGGAAATTAAAAGATTATAGACTTTAAGAATGAGGAAGAAACATTTTATTTTCAGATAGTAAAAGGTTACACGTTAGAACACAAATACTGCTTCTAATCAGGGCTTGATCTGATTTGTACCTTGGGCTATTAGCAATTTCCAGGTATGATAAGGATGTTATTGCTATTAGTTTTGGTCAACTTGCTAATAACATAATCTAATATTTGAGATTATATTCTCACCTTACAATTCAAATGTGATAAAATTCAGCACAATTCAAATATGATAAAATCACAAAAAAATTCATTAGATTGAACATATAAACATGACTTCAGATAAATTATGTCAAGGATGTAGGAACACACTGCAGACCTTTGTTGCTTCTCTCTGAATGCTGCTTGCTTCTGGTAGTATTTTTCTATATGTGTATGTATATTCACATATAAATGCATTCTTATTTATTTCTCTATTTTATGACTCTTCTGACAAGGTCTTCCTGAAATGCATTTAATGCTTACTGTTCTGATGCTTCAGCATGTACAAACTCATGTTTCAGTAAAGAGCTGTTGAATTCTGTTAATCATGACTGCAGAATATGGTTAGTGAAAGGATTCAAAAGTGACTGCTAGTTCAGAATGAATCATCATGTTTGGATTACCACACAGCTCCAGTGTGCCAGTGTGTCACTTGGTGCTTCACTTCTATTGCCATAGAAGCAAGACCCATTCATGCAGAACCTGTGACATCTCCAGAGGGACAATCCAACTGAAAGGAGGGGAAAAAAAATCCCTACTCCAGGAACGAATTTTTACTTTGTTGTCTCTCTCTGAGATGTTTCTAAGTACAACTAAGGAATAGTGTCATACCATTTCTTACACAGGGTTGCAATCACCTGCACCTGCCCTGCCTATACCAGATCATGCTCTGAGGAGGGTGTCTGTTCACCTTACTTGCCTTAAAGGCCTGATTACACTTAGCAGCAGTATATTTCTTTTGGAAATTGGTGATCAGTGGTGACTATAATGATTATGTATGTAGAGATAGATACATTTTATAAATACATCTTATAGATGCATTTATTAGAGATAGATACATTTTATATTTACATATATGATATGTCTATATATATAAAACAAAGGTTTCTTTTTTATCTAACAATAGAAGCGAAACATAAGAAATTTTTAAATTATTAATAACAGCTCATGTATATTTGGCCTAAATACTTATCATTCCCCATTGGAAATCTGGGAATCCAGAATAACTTCAGATATTCAGAAGGGAATAAAAGAGGTTGCCAGTGTGTACCTAAGTAATGACACTCTAACAACCTAACAACTTTGGATGGACAACCCTTTTTCAAGCAGGCAGAATTAGTGCTTTTTTGAGCTTCTGTGTGTGTTGGTCTAGTTCAGGCAGAAAGAATTTGGTAAGCAAAAAGACATTCTCTTCGGGTCAATTTTTATACCACCAAATGTTAATGGGAAAATGCCACGACTTATTCAAGGTAGGTGAAGCATATGTGTGCTCATCTTGTAAAATTCCTGGAAACTAAGTATACACAGGCAAACATAAATGAAAAAAAACCCAAACATTAAATGAAACACAATTTTCATTTCTTCAGGTTCAGAAAGTTCAGTACAATTGGTGAGCTACTTAAGCACATATCCTTTTAATAAGACTGCCTATTTTAAAATATTCTGCTCAATGAACTATTTAATTAGACTCTTTAAAAGGAACCCTCTCATAAGCCTCCATGGCATTGCATAGAAATGTGTATACTGTTTTGGAAACATCTAGCAGTGCAAAGCAGAAAACTAAAAGGTTGCAATATCTCATAAAAAGGATAAAATAATAAATGGAAGATTCAGTGCACCTTTGAGATTGTTAGTAGGTGCATTTTAAATACACAATTTTTCCTTCTTTTTATTGAAGTAAAAAGGATGTTCAGCTAAGCCAAGCAATCAAAATGGCTGAACAATTCATGATAAGCAACTTGAAACAAACTTACTGTATGAAGCAGCAACTCATTTGACATATTGCCAAGGTAAAGAATTAAAACACTTCCTTACCTTTCCTTGAAACGACCTCATTTTTATTGCCCTTCTCCAGTCTTGAATGCAATGAAGCCTCCTAACCTGTGCTTCAAGCTCATTTGATTTTAGCACTTTTGAGATTTTCAAATCCAAAATTAACACAGGTATAAGTCACAGGTGAGTTATCACAACTCCTTCACAATCACTCATCTGTCAACATCAGTTAAATGTCTTTAAGTCTTTGAAGTCTGCATCTACAAATAGAATCATAGAATCATAGAATAGTTAGGGTTGGAAAGGACCTTAAGATCATCTAGTTCCAACCCCCCTGCTATGTGCAGGGAAACCTTACACTAAACCATGTCACCCAAGACTCTGTCCAACCTGGCCTTGAACACCACAAGGGATGGAGCATTTACAACTTCCTTGGGCAACCCATTCCAATGCCTCACCACCCTTACAGTAAAGAACTTCCTTCTTATATTCAATCTAAACTTCCTCTAAGTTTGAACCCATTACCTCTTGTCCTATCACTACAGTCCCTAAAGAGGAGTCCCTCCCCAGCATCCCTATAGCCCCTCTTTCAGATACTGGAAGGCTGCTATGACGTCTCCATGCAGCCTTCTCTTCTCCAGGCTGAACAGCCCCAACTTTCTCAGCCTATCTTCATCTGGGAGGTGCTCCAGCCCCCTGATCATCCTCATGGCCCTCCTCTGGACTTATTCCAGCAGTTCCAAGTCCTTTTTATGTTGAGGGCACCAGAACTGTACACAGTACTCCAAGTGAGGTCTCCTGAGAGCAGAGTAGAAGGGCAGAATCACCTCCTTCGACCTGCTGATCACACTATGAATTTAAATTGGATCCTGTGTTCAGTAGTAAGGCAGTGCAATTAATAAAACTCATATCCAAACTCAAATCTAATTTATGAGTTGAACCCCACCAGTTTCCAGTTGCAGTATAAGTCCTTTTAAGTAAGCATATTACAAAAGGTTTCGAAGCAATAATAATAACAAAGCATATCACAGATGTCAGATTTCAAAGTGGAAAAATAAATGGAGACAACTGAAGACATAATTTTTTACACAAATAGATAATTTTATGCACAAATATTTGCTATGGAGATAACAACATTGTACAAGTTAGTGCTGCAGACTTCCAATAAGTGACGCTGACAAATGTGCACAATTTATTCCTTTTTCTATGTTATTTCCCCTTGCATATTACCAACTGTAATACAAGAACTGTTTGGTTTGGTTTGTTGTTTTCCTTTTTAATCTATGAAAGCTCTTTACCTACTTTAACTAGGCTTGAAGCTTTTTCCAGAAATCAGTCTTTGCAAACAAGCATGCTACACCAAGAGCTAGAATCAAAGTTTGGGTTCTTATTTTATGAAATCTCAAATTATTTGACTTATTAAATAATAAGAAAAAGAAAACGGGGCCACATTCTGTTGTTATTTATACTTGTTTAAACATGGAGTAACTTTGGAACATCAGGAACAAAGTCTGTCTGAGTAAGCCACACATCCTCAACCTCCAGACGCTATTATTGCAACTCATTATGTCTGGAAATGAATCCAAGCAGGTTTTAAAAAAGAAGTTTCAAAATGCATCAACCCACCTTCTCTGAAACACACAGGTCTCTGAACAAATCACCCTTAGCATTGCTATGCACACTGCCTTCCTACTGAATACAGGATCCAATTTAAAGATTATCTTAACATAAAGAGCCTTCCATAGAAAAGGACTAGCTTTTCTTTTCAGAAATCATGACCTCCCCTGACAGCTGTTACAATCAAAAGAAACTCTACAGTTTTCTGTCAAGAAGGAAAGACTTGCAAGCACAGGCGAAAGAAATTTTGCAAGAGCTGCACAGAGATGAAGGAAGTCTTTTACAACTGATATGAGCTTGTGAAATGAGCTCAGATTTCACAGCTTTCAGATTTAAATGCAAAATTCATTTCTTTCACTTAGTTTTCTCTAAATTGTCCTCTCACATAGTGTTTTTTTGCTGACCTAGCTTAGTTTTACTATCGCTGAAGTAGGAGGATAGATGACAAGTACCCCAACAGACCCTTGGAACAGTCTTTATCTCTTCCTCATTTTCCTCATCCTATCCACACTTTTGGAGATTTTCTCAGCATAAAGATATAGAAGCTTTGTAGTGCTTTTTTTTCTTCTCTCCTCTTTTCAGTGTAAAATTTTATACAGGTGTCCATTCTGGACCTTTCATTTATCTATCTCTGTGCTAGTCCCAGATCCATTAAATTACATGCGTCCTCATAGGCTCAGGATGGCTGGAGACAAATCTACCCTGTCTAGAGTCAGTATAGCTCTGTTTGCATAAGATGGCTACTGAAGACTATAAAGCAGGATCTATTAGCTTTGATGCAGAACCACATACATAGTACTTCTGTATTCAAGTGGTTTATCTGTTAGTGTTCTGAGCCAAATAGGTTGAGTGTCTGATAATTCATTGAACACTAGCCCAGATTCAATGTTGGAGACTAGGTTGTCATGTGCAACTGGTTATGAACTCATAAAATTGTAACCCAGAGTCCAAGGTTCCTTGATGTCTGTAAATCAACAGCCAGATCTTTAGCCAGTAAATCTGATTAGGCACCACTACCAGATCAGAAGAGCTATCCCAGGTTTATTCTTTCTATGGGAAAAAATAAACACACATTTCTTTCTGCAGTGCCAGAAAGCTATTAACATGGGCTCTGAAAGCTGGTGTTTTTTTTTTCTTTTTATGCACATTTACAGCATCTTTATTACCAATGATCAGATTATATTGCTAGTTGTAGTTGCTTAATGTCATTTTCTTTACCTTGATAAGCAATTTAATTTTTGCACAAGAACACAGTAAAGTGTTGCCTGTCTTTTCTCTCAGTCTCAGCCCAGTGGAGTCAAATCAGCTGGCAGGAGAAGTAATTTTACTCATTTCACTGAAGAAGTTATAACCTTTAATATCAGCAATAAAAAGTTATTTTCGGAGAATAATTTTCCACTTTTTTCTGACAAGTAAAATGTAATTTTCTGTATGAATATACCACGGCCACTGTCCAACATATCCTGTGTAAGTGCAAAACTTTTTAATGTACTTGATCACTTATAAAAATGAATACTTTTAGTGCATTTGAGTTTAGGACCTGATAATCAGGATGTTGCATATTACAAGGGTTTTTAGGGCTGCAGTTTTTGCACCATACCAATACGGAAAATAGCCATAGAGATCAAATATGTGAATAACCTTTATGACGATTCCTTGTTTACTTTAATAGACACTGAAATGAAAATTCTGAAATCTATGCAACTTGGCTCTTTTTAGATCATCTCTAAATCTAACACCTACTACAACCAGAAGAATGCTGTTGAATGTGTCAACAGTCTTATTCATGGAGAAATCTGTCAAGATGAATAAGGTCAGAACTACAGAATTACATTATAAGCATGATTGTTCAGAGTAGAAAAGATAGCTAAATGTTCCTTTTTATTCAAAACTGATGACATATCTGGTAACATATCTGACAGTAATTTACAAACACTGTACCAGCAGCACAGGTAAAGTTCCTTTCATTATATCTGGGTTTAGGGGGCGGGTAAGAGAAATGGATACTGAAAAGCACAGGAATCTTGTTCTTTGTAGCGTTTGTATATCTAGGTATCCTGTATCTTATAGAAATAGGCAAATAGGCAGTGTAGAAGAATGCATAATATGGAATTAAACTATAATATTTCTAATAAATACAACTTTTTTATATTCTAGATTGCTAAAAATAAGAAAATGATAAATAAAGAGAACTTTTCCATTCACTGAATCTTGCTTTTTGTTCTTGCTGAACAGTCAGTACATTTAGCCACTGAGGAAAAATACCATAGCTCTTCAAAATAATTTCATTCCAGCCCTACATTCCTTTCATTCTCACTCACCTCTCTTCTTGTGTTTGGCATTCTTTTCCATATAGCTCAATTCCAGATATTTTTTTTTTACTTAGGAAAAGATAAATGCAATAATGCAACTAACACTTTGTCTGCTGTCATCATAATATTATTGTGCAGCGGGTTTTATATTCCATTCCCCAATTCCAGGCTGTTCTTATCTTGACTCTTCATGACAGGGACCATCAAGTAATCTCCGTTTATACTAGGCTTATCTCAGAGTAGTTCTTTTCTTCTTCAGTGTTTGGATACTGCTATTACAAATGTGATCAATAATAATAATAATAAATACTGATTATCACAGCTCATTTTCAACAGATATGAACACTTGATGAAATTTAATGTCCTGAGGTATATTCCTGGCTTGCAATATGATCTAATAATCCCTTTTGCCTTAACCTCTATGAATCTGTGAAGACAATTACATACCTCTCCTAACTTTAGTTGCTTGATACATCATCAATACAACAGCTATGGAGATTAGATACAGAAACAGAATGAAATCGATTACTATGTGCAGAGAACTTGGGTTTAAGAACACGTTATATAGTATTGTCAAATTTCTGTCAAAAACTCCTAAAGTTATCAAGATCAATATCCTATGTCTAGTTGTATTTTGAAACTAATGTATGTGAAGTGAACTGTTAGGGCAGAATGTGCAAGAAAGCATTTATATAGCCCTAAGCTGTTGAATATTTATGTAAAACATTATTTCAGGGTTAAAATTTGTAAGGGGTCTCTGTAGCTCCTACTTATTAAAATTGACTAATCTCAAGCTAGTTGCTAGGTTTATTCCAGTAATAACTTTAAAAGAGTACAACTGCCTTAATACCACTCATTGCTTGTAGTAGAAGCAGAAATTAAGGTTTACGTTGCTGCTGTTTAAATAGTAGCTGACCACTACTAGTACCTAGTTCATAGTAAATGGTGATGTTAATGTAGTAATCACAGTGGAATCAAGCAAATGAAGAAGATTAAACATAATATCTTCATTTAATGAAGTAAATGAACGATCAGAGTCATTACGTAGCTGGTAATTTGATGTTAGTGGTTTGCGAATATTCAATAAAAGCTTTAAATGAAAGATTAATTAACAACAAATCATAGAGTCATGGAATGGCTCAGGATGGAAGGGACCTTAAAGATCATCTAGTTCCAAACCCCTGCCACAGGCACGGACACCTTCCATTAGATCAACTTACTCAAAGCCCCATCCAGCCCGGCCTTCAACACCTCCAGGGGTAGGGCAGCCATTGCTTCTCTGGGCATCCTGTTCCAGTGCCTCATCACCCTCACAGGGAAGAATTTTTCCTAACATCTAGTGGTAATCTCCCCTCTGTCAGTTTAAAGACATTCCTCCTTGTTCTGTCACTACATGCATTTGTACAAAGTTCCCCTCCAGACTTCTTGTAGGCCCCCGCTAGGTACTGGAATAATGTTAGGCCTCCCTGGAGCCTTAGATGTGATATTTAGATTGTGATAAACTAATTTGACATCAGTTTTCAGAAGATCTATTGAATTCCTAGGCATCAGGAAAATAAACTGGTTATTAATCTAGCTGCACTTAACAAACATTATGGTGCTACATGAAAATCTATTAGCCAAACTGGTAACAAGGGTATACAATAACTGACTTTTGAAGAGAGGCTGTGACCAGTGCAGAAAGAAAAAGCATAATTGCACAGGGAGGTTACTAATGGAATTATTTAAAGGTAAACTTTAGGATTAGTTTTATTCTGTAAGATTATTCATTCCTTTGATAAGAAAAATAGATTTGTAGAAGTGAAATTCCTATTGACTCAAAGACAGGGGATTACTATTGATATAACGAAGGAATAGCTGTAAAAGAAACAAGAACTCCCTTATTGTAAAATACATTCACTTAGATAAAATGAGAAAATTTTGTTCAATTACAGACTCTCAGATTTCTTTTTCTTTAATTATATCACATGAGTTGAATGGCATTTCACATCAGAGCCAGTGTAGAATTCTAGTACCTTTTGAGAGTCATATACACTAATGAATGGTAGACATGAGCCTGAGATTTCTGGAAAGGCAAGTTCTCAGGAATGCTAGCTGGAAGTCAGATGAGGTAGAGTATTTCAGATGACAAGTCACGACTGTGTGTTATATTTTATTTCTTACTATTGCAAACCCAAAGCTCACCTAATTTGCATACAGATTCTTCTATTTAGATAAAATTGGATTTGAGTGTGTAGAATATAGAAAGTATTAAGGAGTATTTATAGTATTTATATAAGGAGTATTTGGCTTGTTTTTGTGGCCCACACAAAGATGTTTGGATCATCTGAGATGCCTGTCTCAAGATGTCACTTCAAAGTTTGGGTTGTATCTGCCATCACCATGTGGTGCTCAAGATAGCCAATAGTATCTCAAATGACACAAAAGTCCTGTGTGGACAAGTGACTTAAGTCATTTGACTCCATCTTTCCACTACCTGATGTGTAATAAGAGGGATCTACATATACTTTTGCTTAGATTGATTAAAAAAATGGAAATAGGATGATGTAGAAACATCTTTTGTTTCCCTATACAGGATTCATAAGAAAATAAATCCATATGATATTTTTCCATTTTCTTTGTTTCTTAGAATATTCTTACCTGCAACAACATGTTTTGAGCCAAAACAATTACTTGGATCTTTTAACATTCAGATGAAACTCCACTGCAAGAAGTTCACGTGATACCTTTATCAAAACTTTAATCTCCATACAAAAATACCACAACTGCCAGAATTGTCCTCATTAGTCCTGTGTAAAGGTTTCACTTAAATTTTGTCCATGCTGGACAGTAGAGTTCAGTTTTGGTTAATTGATCTCACAGTCCCATTTCAAACATTTATTTTTTTCTTAAATAAGGTATCAATTGTTAAAATGTTGTCTCAGTAGTGGGCTTATTATATAGTGATGCATTTTCTTTCTTGATCTTTAATTTTTACCAAAACCTTCACTCTGTTTTGCCATCAGAATAATCATTATTTTGCTGCTATGAATCCGGTGTTTTGAGGCCAGAGGAGGTTGAGTTTCTTCCTGGTTTTCACCGTTCAGGCTTTTTATGCTGCACTATAAAACGCTACTACACTTTATTTCTCATGTTCATTATCTCTCTGTAGTTAACAACAAAATCTATTTGTTTCTAATAATACAAGCTAAAAAATTGATTCTTTTCAATCATAAACAGTATTTAGTGCAAGCAGAAAATTATAAATCAACTCTGCATGGTTTAAATCTGGCCTGACAGAACCAGTAAATAAAGCTATTTTTTTTACTCTGATTTGGCCAGGCTTAGTTTTAGGGTTATTTCTGCTTGTCTCTTAGAGATCAGAAAAAACCCCAACAAAACCAAACCCTAAAGACCTCATCTTATATAAATATTCCTGGCTTGTCTGATACCACTGCATTTGATTAATATTGGTTTTGTCTATCTAAAGGATCTTTAACAATCACAAAGTCATTTATTTCACAGATAGGTCAAGATTCAGGTTAATTGCTATTCTTGCATAATTCATAGTTGGTAAAATGAATGTTATCTAAAACTTCTATGTCATCACAAAAAGCCTTTTCATAAGCAACAGTTTCTTAATAGAATTCAGTGATCTTTTCCTGTGTTGGTGTCCACCCATCCACAGCATGAGATCCACTGAAGCACTTATGTGCCTGTCAGCAACAGAATTAAGTCTCTTATTTATCATAACTGATGAAAATACAGTATAAAATGCACTTCAGGCTCTCACAATTAGGAAAGGAGATAGAAAAAAAGAAAAAAGCAGAATAAAACAGGTTCTTTCAAGGGTAGTAAATTTACAAAGGTTGTTTGGATTTAGAATCAGCCCCACAGCTAGGAAAATTTTCCAAATTGTTGTTGCAAATCCTTTTTTCTTTAGATCTGAACCCTGTTCTCATTCTTCTCATTGAGTGGAGGGAAAACCAAACCTCTCTTCTAAATCCTTTCTGACCCAGAAACTCCACTATGGTTTGCCAAGGACCTGCCAAAGCAGGGCAACGAAGAGCATCGGGGCAGCCCCAGGCATCAGACACCTTCTGGGGAGCTAAAATGGTGTCCTCGGCCATGGGCAGGGTGGGGGAAGCCCTAGAGAAGGATGGAAAGCCATGAATGAAGGCTTTTCTCAGCCCAGTCTAACAGGCCGGGCTACTAAAGTTCTGCCAGATCGTCTCCTCCTTCCTGTACACATGAGGAGTGAGGAGGGCGGGTAATAAAAACTACTTCTCTCTGAAGTGAAAGAAAAAGAATAGTGTAGGAGGTGTGTAGGAGGAATGGTCATTATACTCAGAGGGGTCTGAGAATATAATTCAGTTGCTTAGCCACTTAGTAAAAGGCTTTGCGCATTTATATGTGTGATATTTATATAATATATAAATACTATTAATAGCTACTAATATATATTGTTATTAATGTATCTTAAATGCACTTTATTAAATATCACATTTATATATATTAAATGCACAATATTTATATAATAAATATAAATAATTATTTGTGCGATCAAAGCCCACAGATATATGACAGATAGATGTGACACTGGTTGTTTGTAAAGACCTTTTATTTCTTGGGCAGACAGAATAACTTGAAGTATCTCATATAGCAGAAACCACCCAATTGAGCAAAGTCGAAAGATTCACCTGTTTCCTCATGTGAGTTATGGAAAGAGAATAAAGCACAAGGAACCATTTCTATAGCCCACCACCCCTTATACAGTACAGGTAAGAGAGACAGAGCTTCTCTATTACAAGTCACAGTCTATACTTAAGTATGTCTGTATTGTTGCACATGAAGGAGCTTAATTTTATGTTCCTATTTTTGGTCTGGATCACTTACAAATTGTGGGATTCTGTTATTTTGAATAAACTAATTGAAGTATGTGGAAATAAAATACAATCAGTGGTTGATGTTTGTCAATCAAAGTGGCGTGGCGTAAAATAGTAACCATTTCATTTGTTACATACAACTAAAAATATAGGATAGTGACACATAAAAGTTGCTGGTCATGTTGTCAAACAAACAAACAAATCAAACCACCCCTCTCCCCCACCCCCCCAAAAAAAGAAAGAAAACCAAAAAAGAAAACTGAACACAAAGAAAAAAAAAACCAAAAAAACAAAAACCAAAAAAACTCCCACAAAATAACACATAACCACCCTACCACCCCCCACCCCAAAAAAAAACCAAAAACAAACAACAAAAAAAAACCCCAAAACAGAGCAAAAAGCAAACAAACAAAAAGGCCAAACAAAAAAAATCTGTTCACAGATCTTATCAAAAGAAGCAGGATTTGGTTTGTTTGGGTTTTTTCTTTCCTCATTTAAGCAGGTGGAAACATACCACCTATAAAGTTATATTTATGTTTTGTGTATTCTCTTTCTTACCTAGCAAAACCTTCCATTGTACAAAGTATGAAGAAAAACAGAATTGAACAATTATGCCCAAATTAACTTCCTTCTACTCACCTGCTTGTCTACATTTTCTCTTGGAGTCATAGCTACATCTGTAAGTTTCAGACAGAGCTCAACCTTGTGGCCGAAATGCAGCTTCAAATTAAAATTCTTCCCTAAACTGGACAGGTCCCAACAGACAACTGAGTTACTGAAATGCCTTCTGTGAATCAGAGGTTGGCCTTAAATGTGGTGTTGCACAGGAGCAGCCAAAAGTTGTGATGAAGCATATATCTGTTCTTTCATGTTCATTCCTCTGATCTGTGAAAAATTAATGAAGTTGGAATTGTATCATCTTTTGTGTTGTACTTCATAGTTGTTAAGTGCTACTATTATTTTATATTGTGTTCAAAGTACGTATAAATGCCAGCACTTAGTAAAAACTCATCAAACGTCAAAAAAAAGTCAGACAGTAACTGTCAAATTTTATTTTTTCAATATCCTAAGTACCTGGGTTTGGGGTGTTGGGGGTTACACTTTTTTGTGCAAGGTATTATGATTGTTTGTTCTGATTCTTAGGTTTGCTTGTTGGATGATTCGTTTTGGTTTTGGGTGGGGTTTTTTTGTTGGTTTTTTTTTTTCGTTGTTTTGGGTTTGGTTTGGTTTGGTTTCTTTTTTGTAGTTTTTTTCTTGAAAACAAATGACTGCTTTTTTTCACTTAAGCTAAATAAATTTGGATATTATT
>JANHGB010032606.1:1646-11951 GCA_026283785.1 Coracopsis vasa | reverse complement strand
AACTTTGGATAGTATTTAGTTGCAGAATTGACTATCTAAATTAAAGTGTCTACCCATGAGTACCTTCCAATGAACCAGGTTCATTAGATCCTGCTATAGTTACTGGGCTTCCAGTTGTCCTTGTAGTCAATACAGATTTAGGATTCTAAAAAGTAAATCTGATTACCTTAATATACTTAAACATAAGTATCCAGCACATATAATTTACAAAATGTTAACAGACATGACACAGAGTATGCAGGGTGTATAGGAGGCTGCACTTTCTTGGAGTAGCAGCAGAAGGTGTGGTGGGATAATCTACAGCATCCCAGGCAGCATCTTTTGCTTATGATTACGCAATTAAATACCTGCCTTCATATCTATTAGTCATATAAGTTACCTTTTTGGAAAAAAAATCAGCATCTTCAAGGGAGGAATCCCATCAGAAAATAAATATGCATGAGAGGTGGAATGACTCACCCTTTGTATGTACTTATTTCCTTCCATCAAAACCAGCAGGAAACAAGATAGATAGAGTTAGATTGGCTAACTTCCACTTTTGTCAATTTACAGGAGATATGGATAGACTAATTTCAAAGGCAAACTACAGTGATTCATTTTAAATATTTATTTTTGATGTTTTAACTTCACAGAGGTGAGGTGTTTCATGTCTGTGGTAGAACATAAAATGGCATTTATTGCTGTCATCACTATTATGTGAAATGCTGCTGCTGCTGGTTTTCATGACACTTAAAAAAATGTTTTAAAAAATAGCGTAAGCAAAAAAAGTATCATCTGCATTGCAATCTTGAGCAGCAGAGATATTCTCTTTTCTGTGTCTTATGGAATCTTAATCATATGCTACTCATCATAAATTAAACATTAAGGTAACTTTAAAAGAGTACATTGTCTTCACAAGGACTGTGTGCCTAGATGTGTGAAAATAAGTCCTACCACCAGGAGGGTAATTGCAGTTTGGGGGAAGGTTGGCTGCAAAACTGTCCTCTTCTAATTGCCATGACTTTTAAATTGGTTTAAATTAATCACCAAACTGTAAACTCACTGACCTCGGGATATATCTGAAGGTATTCCAGGAACTTCAGTAAAGCTGATGTGTTTAAAAAGTGTCTAAAGCAAGTATGGCGTCTAAGTAATACAAGCTTCTTGTCTCTTTCAATACAAGTGATTGGTAAAAGCAGGGTTACATCCCAGTCTCGTCTCACTCAGATTAGTTGTTGTTGCAATGAGAGTTTGAGGCAAAATCCTGAATTCATGTTTGAAAGCATCATAAAACATTAGGAATTTTTCTGACTTCATGAAATGGTGAAAGGACCACAAATTTTCATGAATTTTTCAGTTCAAGCTAATAGTTCATCTCTATGGCTGAACAATAAATTGCAAGGTCAAGTTGCAGTCTTCCAAGAGCAATAGAGGGTGACAAACTGGAGCATTTAGTGAAGAAGTAAGTTTGGGGGTTTTTTGCAAGTGAGGAAGTTTTCTGCTGTGCATGTGTGTATATGTGTGTAGTTCAAGTGTTCACAGAGATCTTGTATCAGAAGGCAACTTGGGCAAACAGAAGCGACCATGGCTCAAAAGTTTCCTCTTTCCATTTTCTGTTTTTTCTCACAATGTAAAGGCAAAGGTGAAAAAAGCCTGACAACAGAGACAGTGGTGCAGATCAGTGCACTCTCTGGAGGGTGCCACTACCCAATGTTCACATAATGTTTCTTCCCACATGTATATTTCCAGAGAGTTGCAGCTAAGGCTTTCTTGAAACAGAAGTGATATTGTTGCCCTGATACTGGTCCTGTTCATTATTTTTTTCCAATCATGTATAGTGACGCTAACAGATGATTGTACAGGTGTTGGCAGAGGCAGCTCTGTGAGGAGAGGCCAGGGCTGCCCTGGGTTGGACACAGCCAATTCTACCCAGCTCCAACCACCCCACTACAGGGCATGGCTGAGCTCTACAGACAAAGGGGTGGCACCTTGGGGAAAACATGTGCTAGTAAGGGCAAAACAGCAGACAGGCAATAAGGAGAAGGGGATCAATTAGCTAATCGAGCCACTAGGTGGGCATGTGGCTGTTAGCCCAAGCTAATCTGCCACGTAGGCACTGGCCCATGCTGTGCTATGCTGCATGTATAGGTGGGCTTTCAGACCTGTGTTTGCTGCACATATTCTTTATATGCAGGGAAAACTTAAGATAAAACTTTAATTGTAACAGAGACTACTCTGAAGGAACCCCTTTTGGGCACTGGCAATTATGCCACCTACATGCCCTTGCCTTTACCTTGAAGTGAAGTAGCAAGTTCATATGTGAACATCCTTTTGCTCAACAGTAGAATTGATGGATAAAATCATATTCTATTAAGAAAATCCTGTAAAAACTGTAAAACCCAAAATGTCAGTAAACCTCCCCATGGACGAAATCCACACAGTATTATCTGCATCTCTAGGAGGTTCATCTGATGCTGCACAACCTAGGGCTCCCAAACATCCGAAGAAACATAGGTTTTATCTATGCTATAGCCTTATTTACCCTGATAGCCTCAATATATGGTATTTTAAACAATACCTTACAAAGTCTGAATGCCTTTCTCACTGGAATTATAATAAGCACTAGTCCCAGTCCATTAAATTGCCTTTTGAGATGGTGAAACTGGTGGCATCCATAAAGTCTAAAGCAGAGTTCAGTGATTTTACTGTAGGATAATAGTTCAATGGTACAGCTGGCAGAATTACCTCCTGTAATTCCTAGATGGATAACTGTCTGTCTTTCAGTGACAACAAGCAGAGACAGGTTGAGAAGCATTTGAACTCCACAAAAACCAACCAGAAAACAAAACTGATTTGAGTCAATGAGATACTTACACTTCCAAAACCAGGCTGAGTTGAGTTGCTATAGATCAGAGTATAGCCACTGAACTACAGAGTGTGAAATCTCTGCAGAGTGCGCACAGTTCACGAGGGTGGAATGAAGGCCTAGCTGTACCAGATTTTTCCAGCCTCTGTAACAGTAAATATTAGATATCCTTCAGTGAATTCTGTCCTGAGTTTCTCAATTCTTCATCCAAATGAATTAAAGTCCGAAATGTTTAAATCAGTTTGAATATTTTTCATAATATCAAGAAGTTATTGACCTTCTTTTTTCTTTAATCTAAGTCTCATGAATTAGTAAAACAAGAATCCCACATTTTAATTTACTGTGAATTCTTGTTTCCAAAAACCTCTTTACCTGATCACAGCCAGTATCCTCACAAACATAGCAAAATATAAGGAACCTACAATTTGGGCTTTTTTTCAGTTTATGTCAGAAATAAACAAAAAATACAGAACACCTGCTAGTGTGAATTATGAGTGTAGTAAATGGTAAGATGTGTACTAAGTAAGCATTTTTGACTGTTAAAATATGTTCCACCATTTCACTTTAATTCACTCCAAAGGAATCATAAACTTGGTCCCTGGTCCCAAGGGAAGGCAGGCCACCCTAAACAACTCCTTTTGGGTCACAATAGTAAGGATGTTATGTATCTTCCAAGATGGCTGCTCAGAAACTGGCTGGAGATTGGTTGGCTTAGGTGAGGCAGTGAGTGATGGTGTGTTTAGCTCTTTGCCTGGTCAATCTACCACAGTGGGTTGAATTCTAGAATTTGGAAAATTCTGTTTGGGTGTAGTAGGCATTAATCTTTTATTACAGGATTAACAGTTTATGATTTGTTACTAAAAGACTGATGGAGATCTCATTTTAAGAGATCAATTTGAATGTGCTAAATTATGTCTATGGGGGTTTATTCTGGAAAAGTAATTTGGACATTGACATTATCCTGCATTTTCTGAGCTACTATTGGATATTAACAGTCATCTCATTTATAAGACCCTATTTTCTGCTAGAGACCATGAATGCTGCTCAGTAATATACATTTGTTCCTCATACTTGTGAACAGCGTGGAATTTTTTGTTTGGTTGGTTCAATTTGTATTAATATCACTTGTATTAATAATACATTTTTTTATTAATTTCACTTGGTTATCCCCAGTATAATCATGAGAAAACAGGTGTCAAAAATGGACAAATAATTTTAGGCTTAAGAAGCTGGACAAAGAGGAAGTCAGGACAATTGTAACTGACGGAAACAGTCAGGGGCACAGTAGGCAAAGAGGTTAAAGAAATGCAACCCTAGCAAAGGTTCAGCATTCACTAAAAGCAAAGGTTATGTATATATCACAGTACAGTATATACAGTACTGTGCACACAGTATGTATATATCACAGCTTATTTTAAATTAATCAAATTGAGAAAGTACATCTTCAAGAAAATTTATAGTATATACAATGTCTTAAAAATATAATAAAGGTGCATGTAAGATCTCAGAGCAATCAAACCTACCTTCCATGTAATGCCCTGATAGGCTTTGATGACTGCTGTTACAAAGTAAATAGTAAAAGATGCTGAAACTGTTTAACATTCCAGTCCAGACAAGTAAGAGCATATTTCCATATTACACGTTTCATTTCCCTTGCTCCTGTGTTTATCTGAACTATGCTACTTCAACATGCAAGGATAAAAAAATAATATAAAGGAAAGGTAGATATTGAGCTATTTTAGGGATAGATAACTAAAAAAGATGGAGAAGCAGAAGAATACCAAACATATCACAAAACTGTAGGTAAAGGAACTAAGGAAAGGTAAGAGAAGGTGACCCAGATAAGGCCAGATTTTATGGAGGAGGAAGCAAATTTTAAAAGGAAGAAAAGATTTTGAGTTGACATTGAAGGATTGTAGGGACAAATGAAACACTGTGGAAATGCTCCTCCTTATGAAAGGTTTTACATTTATTAAAATTAGTATATTTAGGCAGAACTTTCAACTGATTTACCTAAAGTTTATGAAAACTTTGTTTCCTTTTCTTCTTTTTCTTTTTTTCTTTTTTTAAACCGGATCATTTTCAGCAGTAGTTAACAGTTCTTTCTGAAGTGAATTACATTATACTACTGATTAGCAGACCATGCAGACAGCAACAAATAACCCAAATCATGAAAATGTGCTTGAGAATCCCTATTGCCAGTCTGTTATTTACCTGTTAGTGCTTACCACAATGATGAAAGGAAATTCAAGGTTAGTTTGAGTTCAGCCAATGCAGTGATCACAAAATGGCTTTCAAACTGGTAATGACAGTGATTTTTCTTTGCATGCTAGGATTGCTTTGTGGGTTGCGAAGGGGTTTTTTCCTTTTTAATGAAACAAGTAAATTTTGAAACATATGATAAAAACCCCAAATAAACAAAAAACAGTGACAACCACAACATCCTTCAAAAAACAGGAACCAAATAATAGAAACCTGCACATTAATAGGTATTGTAGATGGAGTAATTTCTCTTGGGTTATCAGTTTTAACAGATATGGATATATTGAGAAATAAAGGATAACCAGACAGTATGATTTATTCACAGGCATGATAGCAGTAAAGTTAACTACTGCTTATCAATTAAACAGAAGATGTAGAAGATAGGAAAGATGTCAGCTAGGCTATGGTACAAAGTAATGTGCAACATTGAGCCTGACAAGGAGAAGTATGTTGTATATGAGAGAGAAAAAAAAACAAAGGTCTTCTGAAAGAAGGTCTTGAAATCACTTTCAGTGCTTACTCCTGTGAACAAATATTTATTGTTCCTGCCCAGATACACCTTTGAACTCTACCTATTTTTAATGAGCAGGAGTTTCAAGAAATTGCCCAGAGTTTTTGGCTATGTATGTATAAAGTGTCTCACCTTGAAGAACCTATGGGGAGGAGTACAATGAAGCAATTATATGCATGTGTTTTTTTTTTTTAATTTACTAAATGAGAAGTCCCAATAAAGAAGGAGACAGAAATTGACACCTTGAGAACGAGTAGAGAAATTCTGTTAATTGAATGCCTGAAGATCTGAATAGGCAAAGCCTAGACACTTTAAAGATAGGACTTACATATCCCAAATTTATACCATGCAGTGATATTTGCCTAAAACTTTTTACTTTGTTCTGTAACAGGAAATTCTGATTCATAGGCTTCCCTACCTCCCCATCTGACACTTCTCAGGCTCCAGCTGCCCTTTTCTGTTCTCCCTGTCACAGAAAGTGTGCCTTTATTTATCCTGGATGGAGAAGGAAAAGTTTGTGAAGCTTTGTTTTTTTACAGCTTAACTCTGAGAGAGACAACCAGGGTATCCTTTGGCCCTATTTGGAGATCTGGCCTTAAGCCCTCTAAAGTTTTAAATTATATGCATGTTCTTAATTAAAGTGTGTGAAAATTCTTTACAGCCACTCCAGTCGATGAAGATAGTAAATGTGTAGCTAAGTAATCACCTGTTTGAAATTTTCAGTCCTTTCGCCTCTGAAGAAAGGTAAAATAAGAGTCCATTTGCGTTCCTGGCATAGAAAAAAAGTTGCATCAGATGTGCTGTCAAATCTCCAGTGCGACTGACAGATGACACAATGAACAAGAAAACCCTGGGTTAAGGTAAAAAAAAGTTCAGATATTTATGTCCATATCTGTATCTACATTTTCATGGATCTAACTGCTCTCAGTAAAAAAAAAGTGCAAAAATTATAAAGAATAATGGTGAGAGCACTGAGCTTCAGGGCACTGTGAAGCAGCTGCATGCTTTTATTATAACAAAGCTTGCTCAGTATGGCTTTACTAGCACAGGTGGTACTGTACATTATTCTTTCTAGAAAAGAGTTATTACATTGCATTATACTCATCATTCAGAATTACAGCATTCTTCTTTTCAAAGGAGGCAGTTGAGATGAGGTTCGTAACTTGAACTGAGAGGGTATATACTGTTACCTAGAAGATGATTAACAGCAATTTGATGCAACATGCAACATTTGCAAAAGTGAGAACAATAAAATCAGCGAGGCAAACAAATGAGCCATATGTTCAGTTATCTATCACCCACGAGGTGTTCTAGGAAAAGAGTGTTGATATTTGACAGAGCATTTCCCAAATACATCCATTACCAATTTAAGATTAGGATCTTTACGTAAGATGATCATTCATGGTTAGCTTACACAAGCATTTTGAGAAATTAACTTTTTTATTATTATTATTTCTTATTGCTTGTATGGAAGAATGTGAGCATTTCTTACTAATCTATAAGCACTACTAGAAAATTAAGGAGATTTAACTCACGGAAAATAAAATTCTACCTTAATGGTCAAGAGTTAATTTTATATCAAGATAAATGCTTTATATTGTATCACAGTTACGAGTAGAATGTAATTAACAGAAATTGTAAATTAAATGGATGAAATTATTTCCTGTTTGATTTTTCAATGCTGACCCTTGAAACAGGCAGCAAGTAAACTCCAAATTTTTTGAATGCTTCATGTTATTAATAGATTATAAAAATATACAGAAGTTTGCCAAACCTGAACAGTTTGAACTTGACATAACTGTTCTACTTAGGTAGAAAGAGTGACACCTTTTCTTTTCCTTTTCCTATGTCATTATGTGATTTGCTTTTCTCTGCAAAAAAAAAAAAAAAAAAAGTGTTTGAGGCTCTTTTTCTTCCTTTTATTACTGTACAAATGATTTTGTATGAATAAGAAAATTCCAAATAAACTCTGAATTTTTTCCTGAACATGGTCAACAATTTCCCTCCTTATGACCTCTAGCAGAAATGTGTTCACATTACCTGCAAAGATGTTATTCCTTGTGACACAACAAAATTTTTTAGCAGAATTCATTACTTTGAGGCTAAAAACACTAACAAATGAAACCCCTCTAATTTCAAGTACCTTTTGTTTCATTTTCTTTCTTATAGAGTTCACAAATTTCAGCAGAAGAAAGTTTTGCTTTCATTTTATGAAATGTATAACTAATCTGCTTATAACATGATTGCCTGTTCACTTTTTCACATAGACAAAAATTTGGTATAAAGCTTGTGGCCGTCTTTGCAAATACTGCTGAAACCATTTTTCCTTTGGGCACAGCAGCATGTGCTCCAAGAGTCCATGGCCCAGCTCTGATCTGGCCCCGTATCATAACCTTGCCTTTGACTTCCGAGAAAATCATTAAGTAATGAGAAAGTTATGAGCTGTGAGAAAGAAGACAGAAAAATAGGAAAGATAAAATTACAGCCAGCCAGAGGTAGCTGTATTGAGACAAGATCATTAGTAGTTCAAGCATTCAAGGAGAAAAGCACCAGCATGGAAAAATATAAAATATTAAACAAAGAACTGGGAAAGCTAATTGGATAGATAGGAACCACTGGAGCTTTGGATCAAGCCATCAGTGTTATCAGTGATGACAGAGCTGGTGGGACCTGGCAACTTTGCAGCACTGAGGACCTTTTCAAGGAGTTATAAATGCTGCCCCTGCACCTCCTGACTGAGGTTGGCCTGTGTGGCTAACAGTGACATCTTTGGGTGCTTTAAGAGTATTGGTGAGCATAATAGACCATTAAATCCTAGCTATGCTTTTCATCTACTGAACTATTAAATAAATTATTCTTTTACTTTTCAAGTTGTGTATATATCACTTACAAATTCTCTTTGCACCATACAAAAGATAACTTAATAATCTGATCCTAAAGAGGAGAGATAGCAGGGTTCAGTGAAAAACAATCCCACATCATGTCTTCCTCAGTAAACGCTGCATAAGGAAATCAGGATAAGTATGGGTAGTAGCCAAAGTGTCAGAGGTTTGCCCTGCTGTGGCAGAATTTAGTCATTTATAACTACAGGTTTGAAGGTTTTGGGGATTTTACTAATTTTTTTCAGAGGAAACATAAAAATATGAGACCTAAAAAGGTTAATATGACCTACCTGTTCAATGAAAGACTCATATATGGTATGTAAAGGCCAATTTTAAACTCCTGGGTCTTTTTTCCCAATCTGTGACATTCCCTGCGGTTTCTAAAAACTACTGGCTTAACAGGAATGCTGGTAGATAAAAGCTACATGAACATTAACTTTCTACAACTAGATGAATGGTAAAGAAAACAGAAATGGAACTACTTCTTGAGATTCTAAACCTAATTACAACTCAGACAGGTTCTTCATGTTTATTTTCTGTGAATGTTTGAATAGCTGGGATTAACTAGATTAAACAGGTAGAAAAGCAGAATTTCATACAAAAGATTATCAATGAATTTTGATAGGATTACAATATTTGAAATTCATGTACAATTCATTGGTTTCTGTGTCTTAGAGCCATGGGGCACAGCACAGTGCCAGCAGAAAAGCAGAGCCAAAGCCTATGTTTTGTGATCACAACTGTCTGCTACAGAAGAAGAAATCCCTAAACATTATAAAATGAGGTTTTCTGCACAGTTTGGCCTTTAGGCTAGGATCATTTCCCCAAACTGATGATTTTTTTGTAAAGTGTCTTTCAGAAATCATCCATACATGCCACTTAAGATTGGAAACATCTACATTTCCTGGGCTGTTACATATCTGCAAGCCAGGTTCCCTGAATCTGTGCCGCTTTATAAACACCTGCACAATTTCCAACATAATATAGCAACTAGCAGACTTTCTAAACCATTCAGCAAGATGCTCTAGGTTAGGTATTGAGTATCTTATCTGTAGTGTGTGATTTTTTTTTTTTTTTTTTTTTCAAAACATGGACTTGTCTTTCGAAAAACTAGGAAACCAAACAAACTAAAAAACCCACCCAAACATGGCCTGGAACATTACCTGAATATAATGTACCTAGACCCAGCTTCCTGCTGTTTATGATGTCAGGACAATTCCTCTTGATGCTCTTCCCACTTAAAAGAATTCCTCAGCTGCAGGCTATTTTAACCATAGTGCTTTGAGTGATTTGTGGCAATGATATGCTTTCAATTTCACCATTAGAAGATTCTATATTTGATGAAATATTTACTGCACCAAAGAGAAAATTACTTGATAACTTGCTGGTTACCATGCTCCTACAGGAGTTTGAGGTTTTGCTCTAATGAATACAGTAAGTAAACTTAAATAGATGGAATAAGAAAGTGCAAGATAGTCTCACTTCAGGATTGCTTTTCATATTGCATTTTTTTTATTCTCAAACCTTCTTCTCCTAATTAGTGATATCTCTACTTGGAGACCTTACTGTGGCCATTCAATACTTAAAAACTTATAAAAAAGATGGAGAAAAATATTTTACCAGGGCCTGTAGTGATCATAGATGTCCTGGGTTCAGCAGTAGCAGTCATTTTTCTCCTTCTTTGTAGCTGGTGCAGTGCTGTGTTTTTGACTTTCAGCCTGGGAACAATGCTGATAACACCAATGCTTTTAGTTGCTGCTCAGTAATGTTTACTCTGACCAAGGACTTTCTGAGTCTCATGCTCT